>JAINUG010000003.1:11189753-11249753 GCA_029706075.1 Aldrovandia affinis
TGTGTGCGCGTGTGCACATTTGTGGTCCCCCACAGCCAACTGAGTCAACAGAATGTTATTTGTCATTATTGTTCATTTGCTCACCTTTATTGAAACATAAGCTTATATTATTTTAGACTATCTATTCATTTTCTTAGGCACCATTTTCCCCCCAAAACCTATTCATGGGGAACATTTAAGAAATTGAATAAATCAAGTACTACGTTACATTTCATAGCCCACACTATAATGTTGTTTCAGTTATAGTATACTGAATGTTGAAACCAGGGCCCATATGTACAAAGATTCTAAGAGTAGGAGTGCTGATCTAGGATCAGTTTAGCCTTTTGGCTCATAATCAATATGGTTAGGATATGGACAGGGGAAACCTGGTCCTGGATCAGTACTCCTACTCTTAGAATCTTTGTACATATGGGCCCTGAAGTCCTCTGTTTTTAAGAGTGATGTCATGTTTTTACCCAGCCCCTGGTGGCCGGTAAACGCAGGTGCAGTGGGAGAAACATTAAAACATGGAAGGGCTGTCATACCTGCAGTTGTAAAAATAGCTGACAGGAAGTTGGCGCCGTGGGGTGCTAAGCCAGCAGTGAGAATGGACCAGGAATAGGAATGAGTTTTGGTGATGAATCCAGCATACACACATACGCATACACACACACACACACACACACACACACACACACACACACACACACACACACACACACCCATATATAAAGTAAGAGGAAGTTTGAGCTAGCTTATGGACCCCTTGCTCAACCCTCCTCTCCATCTAATCTTGCCCCACACTGCTCCTGCATTCTGACATCTAAGCCTGGCTCTTTGTCCGACTCTGGGTTTGGTTGTGGCTCTGGTGACTTGGTCGCAGGCTGGTTCTGGAGCCTGCAGTTCCCTGTCTGAGCGTGGATTCAGTAACTCAGTGTTTAATGTGTGTGCCTGTGTATGCAGACGGTGACTCATAGGGTGCTGGACCCAGCCTCTCTCCCTATCTCTTATTCTTCTTTGGCTCTCCTTCTCACCCCCCTCATCTCTTTCCCTCTTTCTCTCTTCTCTCTCTCTCTCCTCATCTCCTCCTCTTTCTCTCCTTCTCTTTTTTTCTCTTCCCCCTCTCACTCTCCAGCCTTACTCTTTCTCTTTTTCCCTTCTCTCTCCCCCTTTCCTTTTCTCTCCCCTCTCTCTCTCTTGCTGCTCCTCTCTTCCTCTTTCCCTTTTCAGATTCCCTCCTACTCTCTTCCCCCTCTCTCCCCTTCTCTTCTTCATTTGTTTTGTCATCCCTTGGTCTGGATGTCCACTGTGTTCATCTGTATGTAGTGGGATTAGTCCTTATTTGCTGCTGGTCCTTGGTGACTCAGTCCCCCCCCATCCCTGCCTCATTTCCTCCTCTCCACTGTTTGGGCTGGATCATTCCCTTGAGTTATTTTCCTACCTTTTTGTTCCTCCTTTTGTTGTTTACCTCTATTATTCTCTCTCTCTCCACTCTCTCTTTCTCTCTTCTCTCTCTCTCTCTCTCTCACCTGTCTGCTGTGAGGTAGCAGAGGGCACAGATGTGCTGAGAACAAAGACCTTGTGTCTCAACATGCTCTCTCTCTCTTCCTCCCTCTCTCTGTCTCCCTCCCTCTTGCTCTCTCCCATTTTCTCCATTTCTCTGGGTCTCTGGGCCCCCATATCTATCACGCCTTCTATCAGACGTTGGGGACCCCCCACAGTGTGTCCACTTAGCTCCTCAGTATGACATGTGCCCCCCCACCCATGTTCAGATAAAGGGTACAGCAGATAAAAGGACAGGTGAGGCACAGGGACCTCGCACTCACTTACAGGAGCCTACACACACACGCCACACTCATTCTTGCACACACTCACTCACACACTCACTTACGCTCGCACTCACGCACACACTCACTTACACACATATACACACACACGCACACACACTGTCTGGCTCAGGGGTTAACTACATGCTTTTACAGGATATATCACTGCGAGACTCTGCTCACTTGGCCTTGACCGAAGTGCATCTCCATAAGTGGAGCTTCCTGCAGAGCTGCAATTGAATTGGGGGTGGTGTTAAAATGAGACGGTGAGGGGACAGGGAGAGGAACACTGGGGAGGGGAAAGCACTTTTCACCCCGATTCACATGATGTGGGGGAACGTGAAGGATATGCTTCTCCCTGACCGCTGGTATGTTAAGGTTTCTCTGCTGTTCAGCGTGTAAGGGAAGACGCTCGTGGCATGTTCATAGGGCTGCTTGGCACACTGTACATTAGATATTCCCATACACCACTCTCAGGAACACTTGTGAAGGCTGTGTGTGTGCGTGCGTGCGTGCGTGCGTGTGTGCGCGCGTCATTCTTCTCTGCACAGGGGTGTGATTTGCGAGTTTCTTCCAGTCCGTCTGCTCCATGAATTTTTGATGACTCTAGCTCTCCATCTCTCTCTCTCTCTCTCTCTCTCTCTCTCTCTCTCGCCCCAACAACGCTGACATCTCTTCCCTGACTCTGGGTGTCGACGCTGGTCTTTCTCTTCTCAGTGTTACTCATTGAGGCAGAGCAGCGGTGGGCCTGCAGTCTGACGTAAGGGCAGAGTAGCTCTGGGGCCGCAGTCATGTTGAAGGGCAGTGTATAGGGAGTGGCCCAACAGGTGGAGACCCCAGTATGATGCAACTGTGGTATCCTGCTCTGTAGAGTTCTTGACAGGTTGTTCTTGATGAAACCGCTTGCTCACGAAGTTGAAATGCAGTCGATTGATTCAGAGTTACTCTCCTGTTTAGCCTTGCGCCTCGAACTGTGGACCGTGTATGTCAGGACCCAGGAGTATGCGTTCCCAGCCACAGTTGCCCTGCGTTGATGTCATTCCCTGCAGAGTTCCAGCCACAGTTGCCCTGCGTTGATGTCATTCCCTACACCAGGTGATTTTCCATAGCTTCCTTCTTCAACCAAGGAGGGGAACTAATTGAAATCACCTGGTGTTGTGCACTGGCTGTTCCTCATGGAACAAGTTGAGTTCCTCATGGAACAAGTTGAGCTGTCTTCATCACTGAAGCTGCTGCCAAGAGTGCCACAGCAGTCACCGTTATTTCAAAGCCACTGAGGTCTCGTAGCTTTTTTGTACACGACCCCCAGCATGCTGGGATGGTCATTTGTTAATGAACTCAGGAGCAACACCTGTGAGGAAGCACCTGCTTTCGATATGCATTGTGTCCTCATGTACCCAATTGTTTCCACCCTTTTGGCCACTACTTGTAGCTCAGTCAGGTGTAAGGGCAGCGTGGCCCTTGGGCCGCAGTCAGGCCTAAGGGTAGTCCAGCCCTGGTGCTGTGCTTGGACCAAAGGCTAGCTAGTCTTTCCCATTCAGTTCAGGAGGCATCAGTGTCCCTTCAGCGTGCTTCAGGAGAGCAACTCGGTCATTATTAACTGTAATGAAAAGCCCAATGGTGCTGGGTTGGGGCGTGTGGGGGCATGGTGGGGGTGGCAAGGGGCCTTTTTAAAAAGGACAGGGCTGTTTTGAGCTTCCTGTCCCCCCCCTACCCCCCATGCTGGTCATTTTTGCCCAAGCTGGTTCTGTGGTTTTGTGTGGCTCAGTTAGAGCATGGCATTGGCAACACTTAGGTTGTCGGTACAATTCCCACTGGGACCACATATACTGAAAAATGTATGCATTCACTACTGTGAGTCGCTTTGGATAAAAGCATCTACTAAATGGCATATGTTACATATGTTATAAGCTCTGTGTCACAGATATGGGATGGCCTGGCCTGGCCTGGCCTGGCCTGGGCTGGGCTCCTGGGGTGGGCTGGGCTGGGCTCCTGGGGTGGGCTCCTGGGGTGGGCTGGGCTGGGCTCCTGGGGTGGGCTCCTGGGGTGGGCTGGGCTGGGCTCCTGGGCTGGGCTGGGCTCCTGGGCTGGGCTGGGCTGGGCTGGGCTGGGCTGGGCTGGGCTCCTGGGCTGGGCTGGGCTGGCCTGGCCTGGGCTGGGCTGGGCTGGGCTGGGCTGGGCTGGGCTGGGCTGGGCTGGGCTGGGCTGGGCTCCTGGGCTGGGCTGGGCTCCTGGGCTGGGCTGGGTTTATTTGAGTCAGATTTCTGCTCCCTGTATGTCATTCTTTCTCCCTGACCCTGCTTACAAGAGACTCCCATCACATACGCTGCTGCCTTCTCTCTCTCTCTCTCTCTCTCTCTCTCTCTCTCTCTCTCTCTCTCTCTCTCTCTCTCTCTCTCTCTCTCTCTCTCTCTCTCTCTCTCTCTCTCTCTCTCTCTCTCTCTCTCTCTCTCTCTATGAACGGTGCATTTTTTGGGGGACTCGCTGCGGGGTTGGTGGTGGAGCCTGGGGCCCGTATTTATAAAGTGTCTGAGAGCAGGATTGCTGATCTAGGACAGACTAGGCTCCCGACCGCAGGGGACGGCTTTTGGAGTGGCATGCAGAAGGAGGGATTTTGAACGGCGATCTTCGGCGTGTAAGATGTGATGGAAATTGTCTGACAAGCCACAGCGCCACAGCGTCAATTTCACCTCCAAATTGCATCATCCATGCGCATCAATCATTAGAAGCCGAGGAGTTTATTGCTGAGGTCCTGTAAATCCTATTTTTTTTATTTTTGCCCTGGGTAAAACATTTATTTTTCTGTTTTGGTTTGATGGAAGTGCTGGGATATAAAACCAACACTATGCTCTGTCAGTTTTAATTATCTCAATCAGCAAGCTTGGGCAGTTAGGCAGCTCCCCGCTGCACTGGGAGAATTGTCATGATTAACAACCAATCCGGCCCCTGAAACACGACTTTCAATTATTAATGTGCTTTGTAGAATTTCCACATCGCCTTTGAAGGTTCTGGAAGGTTTAAAGCCTATGCACAAGGGTGCTTCAAAAGAAAAAGAAGAAGAAAAAAAAGAGTGTGAATGAGAGTATCACATGGAGATATTCAAACATTCTGTTGAAGGCAAACGAAAAACATTCACAGAATGTGTACAATTGAGTTATTCCTCTAAATACAGAGGTTTACGAACATTTTGAATAGTTTGTATGCTTGCATTCTGGCATACTACATTCTTGCGTTCTCGAGTTTGAAAGCGCTTTGTGCTACAATTCCTTGTATGAAAGGTGCTATACAAATAAAATATATTATTATTATTATTACTATAGAGTGGGAGAGTAAGAGGTTTGACACCCCACCCCCCCACCCCCACAGGAGCTGGCAGACTTGCGCCACGTGCACACCAAGGTGAAGAAACAGTACCAGGAGAAGATGGCCGAGCTGACCCACGCCAACCGAAGGGTGGAGCAACACGAGACGGAGGTGAAGAAGCTGAGACTGAGGGTGGAGGAGCTGAAGAAGGAGTTGGGACAGGCGGAGGATGAGGTGAGCAACACGGAGGGGGGGGGGAGAGAGAACTCAAGCACCACCGATGTGTAGCGTCCGCCTGGGTGATGGACAGCGTCCATTTTGCACCAGAACACTCACCACACGTCAGCTCTGTCTCTACCCCCAGCCGTGTGCAATCAGAGGTGATGGACTGTGTTTGCGCCGATACCGGTAGGGGTGGTGATGTGTGAGCGGGTGAGTTACTGTGGTGTGGGGTGGTCTGTGCAGTGATGCTGGGCTTGAATGGCTTAGTGTGCTGTTGATGGATTTGATTCTGCGCTGTGCAGATTGCTGTGGCTCTGCCCGTTGCTCACTCTCTCCGCCTCTCTGTTTCTCAGTTGGACGAGGCCCACAACCAAACCAGGAAGCTGCAGAGATCTTTGGATGAGCAGGTGGAGCAATCCGAGAACTTGCAGGTCCAACTGGAACACCTGCAGTCCAGGTAAATACTACACACAGACACACACACACACACACACACACACACACACACAGACACACCTGCAATCCAGGTAAACACTATGCACACACACACACACATGAGTTGTCCAGGTCGAATGTCTCTCTCTCTCGCAAAACACACGCACACACTGTGGGATATTATGTGTATGTGTCTGTTTTGTCAGACTGTCTCATCAGATGTTTGGTAAGACAGCAGTGTCTTATTAAGGAGGAGAACAGTAACTGCAGGGTAGAGTAGAGGACTGGTGCTCGTTATCTTTAAGAGGTATTGACACATTCCGAGCATTCATCACCATCGCCCCTCCTGACAGTTTTAGCATGTTTGCTCTAATAGCCATTGCAACTCCACCTCTCCTCAGTATTATCCTGTCAGCATTCTGTCCCAGGCCCCAGCAGCCAATCACAGGCGAGCTGGACTCAGTCCCTGGCCACTGAGCTGTTAGTTACCGTAGTAACCGAGCGCCTTTGTCCCACCCCTGAGCTGCAGTGTCTTGCCCTTCTCCTAGAGAAGAGCACAGTGCATGTGTACGCGCAAATCCTGTAGGATTCGAAGCCGTTCTTTCATGCCGATCTGTGGTAACGAAAGCGTCCACCTCCAGGGCGTGTGTGTTCACGGTAAAGATAAACGGTCCAAAGCAAGAGCTCGACTTCCAGAGTAGAACTTCATTAATCTGCCCATAGACTGTCAGTGGCTGTGGCCTTAACCCCCTGTTAGAGCTTCTGTTATAAAACCATTATAAATGTCATTGGATTTTATTAAACTGGATAATCCACTAAACCCTAAGTGCTCTGTATTGAACACGCCGTCAACCAGTGCCGGTTTTCGTGTGCCAGTTTTCGTATGACCGTGTTCTCCGTTTTTTCCCTCTGGATGATTGACACTCCTGATTATTTATTTTTTCCCCTTATCCTTTTTTACATTTTTGATTTCCTTTCTTCCCGGATCCGTCTTAATTCTTCATGTTTATGGGAACCGTTCCCACCCTCCCATCTGCTTGCTCTCCACACGTTTCCCCCGTGGTCCGCGCCGTGCTGGAAAACGCCAGCGTGGCGAAAGCAGTGGTAAAAGCGGCGGTGCCGTTTTCGGTCTACAGGCGCCTCCAGCGGCGCTATCTGCCTCTCGTTCTGATTGGCCGCGTTCCATCTGTCGTCTTGGCGGCGCTGAAGGATTAACCCAATGCCCCAGTGCGTCTAACTCGATGTAGAGCGCTGCGTTTTTACCTCGGGCTGTTTTTTGAGACCCCTCTCCCTTTCCCTCTCTCCCTCTCTCTCTCTCCCTCTCCCTCTCCCTCTCTCTCTCTCCTATCTCTCTCCCTTCTCTCTCTCTATCTCTCTCTCTCTCTCTCTCCCCCTCTCTATTTCTCTCTCCCTCTCCCTCCCTCTCTCTCTCTCTCTCTCTCTCTCTCTCTTTCTCTCTCTCAAACATGGTCCCAGAGTGCAGCTCTGCTAATGAGGTGCTAAGGCCACGCCCGGGTCCGACAGGGGCCTTTAGGGTCCCCCAGTGGGGCCTGGTGTCCCTCAACAGGAGAGGGAGAGGGAGAGGGAGGGGTGAGATGAGGATAGGTGAAATGGAGGAGGGAAACGGGGAAACCGACCGAGAGAAGAAGGTGGATGAGGTGAGATTGATGGATGGATGGATGGATGGATGGATGGAGGGAGAGAGAGAAGAGGTTGGGGGAGGCATGGGCGAACGAGTGAGAGAGATGAGGGTAATGAAAGGGAGAGAGGAGGAGAAAGATAGACAATGAAGGAGCATGTGAAAGAGCAGGAGTGGGTTCTGGAGTGGGCCCGACTCATTCCTCGGCCGGCATTCCGACAGAGCGAGCAGGCCTCGCGCTTATTTATTCAGATATTCAGGAGGAATCTGGCCTGCTGAGACGAGACGCATGGTTTTCTGAAGGCGGCATGGAGGTCATTAATCTTCCATATATAGGAGAAGGAGGGATGGAGGAGCCAGTCCGGGGGCTTAGGGAAGCTTGCTGGAGTGTGGTGAAGAGCCCCCCCACTCCCCCTGACACACACACACAACACACACACACACACACACACACACACACACACACACACAAACACTTGGGAGACAGAGATGTTAACGACAGCGGTGTCTCATCGAACACATGGCATGCTCAATTCAACCTTCTTTCCTAGCAGGATAGTAATTTTATGTTGTGAGTGTTGTCATTTTTCTATTCTCTTGAATGTTGTTTGGGCTGAAAAGGCAGTCTAGAATCAGGCCAATCCGGATTCTGTGTGTTGGGGGGATGCCCGTTCCATTACAAGGTTCTTCAGCACGCACCAAAAAGGACTTTATACTTGGTCCAGAGGGAAGACTGCCACCTACTAGCCCACCAATGCCAGCAGCGTACCCACCTTTGCATTAACGTTACCAATTTCCCTGTATGTGTCTAAATTGACCCTGAGCAGATGTTTACGTTCGGATAACTCCGGTAGATCGAGACAAGGTCGTCGAGGGCGTGTTTGACAAAGGGGCTGTCACAAGTTGTCCCCCATTCCCCCCCTCCCCCCCCATCCCCCGAAGTGAGCGCCACTCTTCCCCTTGTGCCCTGCCACCCTCCTCCCTCGGCAGCTCTTAGCATATCTGTACTGTCACTCTCCACCCCGCTCTGCCTCCATTATCTGCCCGGCCCCTCGTCCCTGACGCTCGCCGGCTCCTTATCTTGTTCCCGAGACAGACCAGAGCATTCACCACAAAGCCGAGGGCAGCCGTGCTTCCAGAGCCCACGTGTCAGAGAGCACATTTACATACGGCGTCCGCCCAGTGGGCACGCGACGGCGGCAGAGACTCCCACAGCCGCCTTCATTCAGAGCTGCAGGCTCTTAGAACTCTTTCTGGAGAACGCTGAGTGTTTAACATGACAGTTGAGTGTCTGGTTGTGCCCTGTTGTTGCTACTGATTGTGCATGTGCGCGTATAAGTGGAATTTTATCTGTGTGTCTGTGTGTGTGTGTGTGTGTGTGTGTGTGTGTGTGTGTGTGTGTGTGTGTGTGTGTGTTTGTGTGTGTGCTTGTGCTTATATGTACAGTGGGTATAATAATTATTCACCTCTTTTGGCACCAGAGCTTATTTATGTGTGTCTTACTAAAAGGGGTGAATACTTATGCAATCAGCTATTGTCTGTAAAAAATCTTTACAGTTGTTTTTTTTATTTGATATTATAGAGTATTTTGTGTTGATCAGTGGCAAGAAATTAAATCCATTTTGAGTCCATGAAGTAAGAAAATAAAACGTTAAAACGTAAAAATGCGGGTGTATACCTATTATAGACACTGATATATATATATATATATATATACACACAAACACACACACACACACACACACACACACACACACACACACACACACACACAAATCTACACTCAGAAATGTCACTTTGCCTTACAGCCTGAAATTAAAATATATTAAATCAGACTTTTTCCAACTTTATTTACACATTTAACCCTACATTGAATTGAAAAACAAATTCTCAAAATTTCTGAAAATTGATTAAAAATGAAAAAGTAGAATAACTTTGATAAGTCTACACCCCACTTATCATACCGATTGTAAACTAGCTCAGGGGTAACCAATCACCTTCCAGATCACACACCAAGCCTACTTGGCTTCTAATTGGCCTGTGTTCAATTGTAGTGATTCTGATTACTTCATCGTAAAATCAGCTGTTCCTAGAGGATTCCACTGCTGGGTAATGCATTTCAGAGTAAAGAATCCACCATGAGCAACAAGGAGCTTTCCAAAGAACTCCAGGATAAAGTGGTGGAAAGACACATATCAGGAAATGGGTATAGAAAGATTTCAAAGGTCTTAAATATCCCTTGGAGCACAGTCAAGACTGTAATTAAGAAGTGGACGGTGCATGGCACCACCAGGACCTTTCCTAGATCAGGCCGCCCATCCAAGCTGGATGACCGAGCAAGAAGGAGACTGATCAGAGAGGCCACCAAGAGTCCAATGGCAACTATGAAGGAGCTACAGGACTTTATGGCAAAGAGTGGTCAATGTGTGCATGTGTCAACAATACAGAAAGCTCTCCACAATTCTGGTCTGTCTGTATGGTAGGGTGGCAAGAAGGAAATCACTACTCAAACAAGTCCACATTCAGTCATGTTTGCAAAAAAAACACTCTGAAGGTTCTGAAGCTCTGTGGCAAAATGTGTTGTGGTCAGATGAAACCATGATAAAAATGTTTGGCCTAAATGCAAATCGTTTGTTTGGCAAAAACCCAATACAGCACATCACATACACCATCCCTACTGCCAACACCTACTGTAAAGCATGGTGTTGGCAGCATTCTGTTATGGGGGTGTTTCTCGTCAGCAGGGACTGGGCACTTGTCAGGATAGAAGGGAAAATGGACGGAGCAAAATACAGAAAAATTATTGAGGAAAACCTGCTGCCCTCCGCAAGAAAGTTGAAATTGGGAAGGAGGTTCCCCTTTCAGCATGACAACGACCCAAAGCACACAGCTAAAGCGACAGTGGAGTGGTTAAAAAACTAAAAGGTGAATGTCTTTGGGTGGCCTAGTCAGAGCCCTGACCTGAATCCTATTGAAAACCTGTGGAATGACCTGAAGAGCCATCGACGGTCCCCATGCAATCTGACTGATCTTGAACAGTTCTGTAAGGAAGAATGGGCAAACTTTGGACAATCTAGGTGTGGAAAGCTGGTAGAGATATATCAAAACAGACTCGTGGCTGTAATTCAAGCAAAGGGTACTAACTCAGCAGGGTGTAGACTTATTAGTTATTCTATTTTTTTATTTTGATTAATGTTCAGAAATTTGGATAATGGATTTTTTCAGTAGTAGGGTAAAATGTGCAAAGTCTGTGGCCTCCCGCGTGGTCCAGTGGTTACAACGTCCGACGCTGGCCACGGAGACCGGGGTTCAATTCCCCGTCTCGCCAAGTGTCGGCTCTGGCCGGGAGTGCCACCAGGGGGCGGCGATTGGCTGTCCGCCCAGGGAGGGGGAGGGGAGCCGACGTGGACGTTCGCTGCGTGAGAGTGGCCCTGTAGTACCGGGTTACGGTCGACGCCCGCGGGTGCCGTCTCATAAGAGGCGTCACTTCGCCGTCACTACCGGTCGCAGGACTACGGCAGCGAACTCACATTACTAGGGGGATTGACGTAAAAATAGCGGGTCTAATTGTCTACCAAATTGGGAGAAAAATGGGATAAAAAAAAAATCAAAAAAAAATGTGCAAAGTCTGATTTAATGTTTTAAATTCAGGCTGTAAGGCAACAAAAGATGACATTTTTGTAGACTTGTAGAACGTTTTGTAGAGGGGCACTGTGTGTATGCGTGTGTGTGGGTGTGTGTGCGTGTGTGTGTGTGTGTGTGTGTGTGTGTGTGTGTGTGTGTGTGTGTGTGTATGCGTGTGTGTGTGTGTGTATGAACCCTATAATGCTATGGACAACAAGCGCTGTGTTGACTAAATCAATATAAAAAGGAAATGGAATATAAACTGTGATGGAATGATGATAGCAGTGCCTTGCCGATGACATTCAATATAGTCACATTTAAGACTAGTATTTTATGGGAGCAGCAAAATTGTTCAATTTGAAAAAAAACCTGGGAGTAGTAGCTGATCAGTCTATCAGCATCAAAGCATTATGCTGAAGTAGTGAAAAAGGCCAACCGGGTGCTGAGATATATAGCAAAAAGTATTGAATATAAATCAAGAGGTAATATTGATGTTATATAATGCCTTTGTCAGACCTCATTTAGAGTACTGTCTACAGTTCTGGGCACCACACTACAAGAAAGATATAGAAGTACAAAGAAGGGCAACTAAATTGGTTCCTGGTATAAAAAGGTAAAAGCTACGAGGAAAGAATTTAGGCACTTAATCGAATCAAGTTTAGCCACGGGAGACTAAGGGGGTATTTGTTTGACGCTTTTAAATTCATAAAAGGGATTGCCTACTACCACAGATTTTTCAGGTTGAGTTCAGTTGGCAGAACAAGAGGACACAGGTGGAAATGAGTTAAAGGTAAATT
Organism: Aldrovandia affinis; assembly: GCA_029706075.1. NCBI lineage: Eukaryota > Metazoa > Chordata > Actinopteri > Notacanthiformes > Halosauridae > Aldrovandia > Aldrovandia affinis. The sequence goes on from JAINUG010000003.1 coordinate 11,201,582, forward strand.
CCGAACTGATATCAGGAGGTATCTTCTTACACAGAGAGTTGTCAATGCGTGGAGCGGCTTGCCAGGTCATGCAGTCGAGGCACTTGGGGTATTCAAGTCCAGGCTGGATGCAGTGCTGCAGATTCTCTAGACTAGGTAAATTATGAGCCCAGATGGGCCGAACGGCCTGTTCTTGTCATTATGCATTCTTATGTGTCTGTACGTGTGTGTGTGCGCGCACTCATGTTTGTGTGAGAGACAGTGTGTATGTGAGTGTCCATGAGTGTGTAGTTGTGCGTGTGTCTGTCTGTGTGTGTATCTCTGTGTGTTTGTAAGTGAGTGTATGCGCTCGCGTGCGTGTGTGCGTGCGTGTGTGTGTGCGTGTGTGTGTGTGTGTGTGTGTAAAAGAGAGAGTGTGAATGTATGTGTGTCTTTGTATGGTGTGTGTGTGTGTGTGTGTGTGTGTGTGTGTGTGTGTGTGTGTGTGTAAGAGAGAGTGTGAGTGTGTGTGTGTGTCTTTGTTTGTGTCCGTGTGTGAGTGTATGCATGCATGTGTTTCTCTGGTGGTGGGCCTGTTGGTGGGGACTGGGAGAGTGTGTCTCTGTTTGTTCTGGAGACAGAGGGCTTGGTTGCAGGCAGTGCTGTGTGTTTTATTGAGCTGTGGTGTTACTTCCCTCCTCAGCTTGGGAATAAAAACAGCCTGCTTTACAGCCTCTCCCTCCAGTCTATAATCGTAAAGTTGATTTCAAAATCAATATGGGAGAATGACGGGCGAGTGGTCTGGGAGCTCCAAACACCCCCACACTGCATAGGTCGTTTCTGGGGGAAAAAAAGCCCCAGGAGTTTGTGATTGGAGAGTCCACGTGACCACACCTCTGTGCTGGGGCAATATCAGACCCTTCTGGGATGTACTGATCAATTCCCTGATCACCTCATCTTCTCCACCTCACCTGCTTGTCCCCACACCCACCCAAAACACACACACACACACACACACACACACACACACACACACACACACACACACACACACACACACACACACACACACATATATGCAGTAACATACAGGAAACACACACACATAATAACATACAGGAAACAGATCACACACACACACACACACACACATACAGTAAAATACAGGAAACACACATACACACAATACTGTACAGATCACACACACACACACACACACACACACACATACAGTAAAATACAGGAAACACACTTACACACAATACTGTACAGATCACACACACACACACACACACACACACACACATACAGTAAAATACAGGAAACACACTTACACAGAATACTGTACAGATCACACACACACACACACACACACACACACACACATACAGTAACATACAGGAAACACACTTACACACAATACTGTACAGATCACACACACACACACACACACACACACACACACACACACACAGTAACATACAGGAAACACACTTACACACAATACTGTACAGATCACACACACACACACACACACATACAGTAAAATACAGGAAACACACTTACACACAATACTGTACAGATCACTCACACACACTCTCATACACACACACACACACACACACACACACACACACACACACACACACACACAAGTTCCTCAGTCATTGCTCACTCCAGCATCAAGAACCCAGAACACGCACCCCCCTGTTGGTAAACGTTTGGCACAAAGCAGCCATGTCATGTCATGTCATCCTGCGAACATGTTACTCTCACCGGTGTGTTGTGACACTGCGTATCGATCTCCCCTTAACCTCACATCAACGCCGTCACAGCGTTGCACAACACCTGAGCATCGTCTGCGCTTCAGGAGTTCACAGGAGCGGAGCCGCTGCCAGTAGACCCACCTCCCCCCCCCCCTCCTCGTCATTCCACTGCAGAGAGGGGTTTTCCACCTGAGGGGATTCACCTCTCGCTGAAAGACCGTCTGTCGCCTGTCTGGAGCCGCGCTCACCTCTGTTTTTCCAAGGCGGAGGAGTCGCCCACATTCCTGACCTTGCCACCGTATCGGGCGGCGAGAGTGGGAGGCGTGTCATCCCACGGGGGTTTGATCTGTTTGGCTTCTCTTAGCCACAGTGTCACGCAGGACACTGAAATGAAATGCTCTTCCAAATGGATTTGTGCATACACGAGTGATTAACATGATGTTTAGCGAACCCTACCCCATGTCCCCCCCCCCTCCACCTCCCACCTCGCCGCCGATACCCTGTGAGGCTCTGAAAAATGAGAAGAAACAACTAAAACAATCGTATTTCATTGCTTATCGATTTTGTTCTGTCCGAGCTGAAGTGGTCCATTGAACACAATCAGGGATCTCAGTCAAAGCAGGAATGTTTGCCTGTGTGGCGGTGTGTGCGCGCATGCATGTTTGTCGCGTGTGTGTGTGTGCGCACGTACATGTGCATATATTAATGTGTACACGTTCATGAATTTGTATGTATGTGCGTGCGCGCGTGTTGGTGTGTTCATACGTGTTGATGCTGATGCCATTTCACAGCGCAAAACAACATTAATTGCAAATACCAAACAATTTTGAGAAGATTTACCGGCATCAAGTTCCGTGGGAGGGGTTGAATATAAAGTAGTTGTTGTTGCTGCCGCTGACTGCAGGCTGCACGCAGTGATTTGAATTTGTCTGGCTCAGCTCTTTGGAGAGCTTTATGGAGGCGCTCTTGCGGGCCTCTTATGGCTGTGCGATATGAGGGCTGGGGGACAGAGGGACCAGTTAAATGTTTATATCAGAGCTCGGAGGCCCACAGACGGCCGTGCTGTGCACTGCAGAACAAAGTTCTCTGGAGGAGAGCAGGAGGACTCGGAGCCGGTGGTGCATCTCCAGCACTTTGTACCGACTCGTAATAAGAGAGAATCCGCTAAATTTGTCTTCCTTTGCTTTGACAGATGTAACCAAACAACTCTCCCTCCTGCCTGCCCAAAAAGACAGGGCGGGGGGTTGGGGGAATCGAATGAGTAAATGAAAGACTTGTGCTTGGCCTACCGGAGTCAAGCTCCCAAAATCTCTGCGGTTGTATTAGGAAGAATGGCCTTTCAGCTCCGGTTCCTGTTTCTACAGATTTATTTATGTATATGTACGTTGCGTATTTGATTATGTTGAAATTGTTGACATTTCGGCCGAGCATCGATCACAGTGTGGTTCTGCAGTGCTGGCAGGCGATGTCCCACGTTTGTTTTTTGTTTCTGCCGGAGAGGAAGACGGATGCCGAAGCGCGGGACAGTAAATAGACAGACGGCAGTTGCGGTTGCGTCCTAACGGGCCCGGGCCAATCACAAGGGGCCTTTGGGTGGCTCTCGCCGGCCCCCGTGCTGCCAATTTATGCCCGCTAACCTTAATAGGACCCGGCTAAGTGTTTGGGCTCAATCTAAAAGCTTTTACCACGAGTGGGTGGCGTGGCGGTCAAACCGCCATTATGTGTAATTTGGCACCATTAAAAGCTCTGGATCCGCGTCAGAACATCCTGGGCCGCGCGGTCCGATCTGCGGCGGGCTGGATCTGGTGTCGTTCACCACTCAAACCCGCTCACTAAACGCCCCTGGCGACAACAAAGATGGCTGGACAAGCTCCTGTGGGTGATGTGATGTGCGTGCGTGCGTGCGTGGGTGTGTGCTAGCGTGCGTGCTAGCGTGTGTGCTAGCGTGCGTGCGTGTGTCGGAAAGCTGGGGGGAGGGTCTTGGTTGTGTTTAATTCCATATTGTTAAGTTTGAACCCTGTCTTCAGACCTTTCACTGCAGCATTTGATTCTGAATATATTCCAGTAGTGTTTGAAGTTTATTTTCAGGACCTGTGTTTGAATCTGTAAAAAAAAAAAAAAACTGTTGTCACCAATGCAGGAGATACTAAAAACAAAAAGCAAAAAAATTATGTAATTTTAAAAAGATGTTGTTGATGTTTGAGGCTGGCTAGTTTCACTCGGATAGTGGCCATACTGGGTGCTTCTTTTTTCTTCCTAAACACAAGAGAAAGCTACGCAGTTGTGCACTTTTGGTGTATTGGGAGTTTTGGGGACTATGACTTGGCTGCACTAAGTGCAGGCATGGCTCTCACCTGGCCCATAGGATCTCAGCAGGGCTTGGTATCTCTGTCCTCCATGCAGAAGGCAACAGGGAACAGCATCACTGATAGGCACAGTTAGTCCAGAATAAATGCAGTCAGGTGGGGGGTGAGACTGGAAGCACTCCTTTGATCCAGGCCTTTTGTCTGCAGGCTTGATAGGTATGGATAGACACGCCAAGATGGCTTTGATAAAACCATCAAAAATGTAGCGGTTGGCTCTTTTTGAGCGTGTTAACGAGCCTTCCGTCTATTGATCTGACCCAGCAGGTGAGCCGGCGGGGGCGGGGGCTCTTGGCTTTGTGTCCCAGCCCGTCGCATCTCCGGTGACACGCCGTGGTTCCCAGCTGGGGCGCCAGCGTGTCACCGCAGCTCCAACGGGCAAATGCAGGAGGACGATGGCGGCCACACTGCCTGCCTCTCTTTTCAAACTGACCCATGTTCTGGAAACGCCCCTCCATCTGCCCCCAGTCTGCAGGCCCTGGGCTCTGTTCCTCATGGTGTATGATTCATCCGTCCTCCGTAGAGTGCAGGTGTGACATTATCCACAGGAAGGAGCTGTTTGGGTGTGGTCTGATGCCTTTTCACCATTGCCACAGTAATTAATCCACATTTGCCTGGATGGCTGGGAAGTTTACAGAGCTGTGATTGTTGTTTTTTTTGTGTTTTTTTTCAGACCTTGTTTGAAAGATCTTGTCTGGGAGATTAAGTTATGTTTTTACCTGACAGCAGACAGGGCGGTGCCCGAACAGGGGAGGGGAAAGTGTTGTTTTACAGAATTAACTCTGATCTGCCTTTCATTTCTTGTCAACCTTTTTCCACAAGCGCGCCGACCAGCGCACTATATACTACACAGACTGTACAGATACTGTTATTTTCTGGAGATTTACTGATGAATCGTTGTTAAAAAATAATAATAATTAAAAAAAGATAGAGATTGGACCACTTCCTTTCCCGAGGTACTGATAAATAATTGTCAGAATGCAGAATGACCTTGGAACAACTCAACCCCCTGGACCTTTTTGAATGTTAAGGTTGACACCAGCAAAATGACGGTGTGGTTGTTTTCAACGCTGGCCAGTTGATGGTTGCCCAGCAACAAAAGAAGCTCTTGCTAATGCAAACGGCATGAAAGCCCATTCCGATGGAAGGTTTCAGTGCACCCTTTAGTTTCTCAGAAATATGTTCTCTTTTATTTCTCTTCAGTATTTTGTTTTCACCTTTAAAGTACTTTATTTTGGCTGGTCTGTCACAGTTTTGGGGGAGGTTTTTAGACAGCTGAACACCTGTTTTCTCGATTCATTGGAGTTGATTCTGATCATTGATATTATCCAAAGCAACATTTCCACTTTCCACTCTCCGTGCTGTGTTGCCCAGTAACATTTTAGAATACAGGTGCAGTTATAAATTAGCTACATTATATACAGGTAACTGCTAAAATAAAACAGCTCTGTTATGGTGTGGGGGGAGTTTTCCTGGCATGGTTTAGGTCCACTCAACCACTTAGAGGGCAAGGTAAACACCAATAAATACAAAGCCATTCTCAGTGATCGCTTTCATCCTATGGTGAAGCATTTCTATCCTGGTGGGAGTGGTCTGTTCTTGGATGACAATACCCCATCCACAGGGCACGATCCACCACCACCATCAACAAAACACCAAATGATGGAATTTATCATGGAAGAATGGTGTTGCGTCCTTCCAATAAAGCTCCAGATACTTGTAGAATCTATGCCAAGGTGCATGTTGGCGCTTCCTTTATTTTACCTGTAGATTATACACTGATATTGTATTAGGCTTAGGCATTATTTTCTGCAGTGATTGCTTTATTGCTACCTTTGAATTGTGGCTACAGATTTACCTACAGGGTCCTAGTTTAACTATGTGTTTGCTCCTAGCACCCAAGAACTGTACTTCCCACTAGGGTGGCTTTCAGCTAAACTGTTCTTGACTACGGTTAACACTTTGTTGTACGTCGCTCTGGATAAGAGCGTCTGCCAAATGCCTGTAATGTAATGTAATGTAATGTACATCATTAATCTAGATTGTTTGTGGTTATTCAACAATAATAAATATTAGTGAATATGTTTTTAAGAAGGCCAGGGTGGCCAGATTGAGAGAACTCCACAGAAGGTTACAATATGCGCCGTTGAGAAGGGAGTACATAGAAATGAGCCAGGACAATAATTTAAGGAGGAATTCTTACCAGGGCAACGACTAGCCTGAGGACGCACTAGAGCTGGAGCACCCAGAGCTTTTAGCACGTTTAATGAACAGGACAGGACTGACGGTTTAATGCCTGTGTCACCTTTCTGCCCTGTCCTGCCATAGCCCGTTCATTAAACGTGTTAAGTGCTAAACGCTCTGGGTGCTCCGGCTCTCCTTGTTCCTCGGGGTGGCCTTTTTGAAAATGGCCAGGTGAGGATTTTTAATATGTTATTGTTCTGGCTGTTGAGCACCATTCTACCCCTCTTTACACCTCCTTAAAATCGCACTTCTTTATATTTATTCATGTTATACTGAAAAGGAAATATATATATTTTAAAATGTAGTTATTAACACTTTATAAAGCTGTACTGAGGATGAATAACTAGTTTGTATTCTAAAGTGTTATTGTGTTGCTTTGGAGTTATATGTTCAAGTGAGGAAGTGAATAAACCTTATTGCCATGCCATGAGAATTAGTCTTTGTGCTTACTCAAACATAACATATGATAAGACAACATTAGAAGCACTAAACCTGACCATACATACATACACATATAACTCAGTTCATAAGTGACACAGTTTATATAAATTAACATTTTAAATGTTTTCCTTCGTCAATTTTCTTTGAAATGGACACGCATACATTCTTGCTTTTGACATTCCAACTTTATAATGTTTTTGTTTTGAGAGCTCAAGACAGTGATAGCATTTTTTTTGCTAACTGTTGTCAACTACAGGTACAGGTCATCCTTACAATGTGTGCAGAGGTTAGTTACGTCACACCCACTCTTGAATTTTGGAGCATTAAATGTAAATTGGGAGCAAACTTCACAAGTGCAAGCTGAATCCATGAGTTATCAGTGGGTGAGTTACTGAGGGGGAGCTGTGTGTTCTAATATTTTATATTGTATTTGAGTTTAGAGTTGACTTTTCTATCACTTGGTGCACACATGCTTGGTTCTGGTCTCACTCTCTGTCTCCCTCCCTTCCATTCTCCCCTTCCCTCCTCTCTTTCTCTCTCCCCCTCCCTCCCTCTCTCTCTCTCCCCTCCCACCCTCTCTCTCCCTCTCCCCTCCCCTCCCCCAGGCTCCGGCGCCAGCAGAACCCGGGTCTGTTTGGGAAGATGAGGTCATCATCGCGGTTCGGCCCAGAGAACCCGGACGGACTGGCCAGCGACCCGGACGAAGAGGAGGAGGAGCTGCAGATCCAGATCGCCTGAGGCACAGAACCCAGCCGACCACCTTGACCATCCAACAGCCGGGACAGATGGACACACAGACTAAAGAATACGTTTTGGCTCCACTTGGGCAGGGCCCACGCCTCTCTCTCTCTCTCTCTCTCTCTCTCCCTGTCACACAGACAGGAGCACTGCTCAACTTCACCTGCAGACTCTCAGACCACGCACAGCAAACCGGGAGCGCTGCGGTTCAAAAACACTTGATTACTCCTGTCTCTTGATTGGCTGAAGATGGTGGGAGGGGGTGGTGCTATATCTGAAGTGGACCCTGTCCCACCGTCCATTTCCCTCGTTGAACCCCCCAAACACCCCTCCCCCAGGTGATGCATAATGTTCTCACAATGTTGCTGGCGCATTGTAGCGACACATAGTCCTGGCTTTGTTACCGAGACATTATGCACAGGCCCAGGGGTTCCCAGAAGGTGTCAAAAATATTGTGTGTGTTCTCGCGTCTTTACTGAAGTGTGTGTTCAATAGAGATCATAGGGATAGCAGTCACTGGGGTCATAAATGTGCTTGTTTATTTGGGGGGGAGGGAGTATAATAAGCATGGGGATGCTGAAGGGAAGGCGAGAGCTGTCATTTTCCAGTGTGTGGGGGGGGAGCATTTCCACTTCATCGTTCTGGATTCACGATCATATCCCCCTGCTCTCGACTATATTGTGCCCCCCTGTGGGAGTCAAGACTAGAGCTGGGAGAAGACCATTCATCCTGTAAGCAATAAGGCATCTTCCACCTGCTCCTACAGACTGTATTTAAAGTACCTGTAAGGGGACCAAACCATTTGTAATGGTCATTGTAAAGGAAATTATTTATCTGTTGTTTAATATTGAACTGTATCACAGTGTTGTTGTTTTTGTATCTAGCTCTATAAATGTTGTGTATTACCTGGCTTCGTGTCCGTGCTCTACAGTGCCAAGTCCTCTTCCTCATCTCCATCTTCTTACGTCCTTGTGCTCGATGATGGCTCTCTTCTAACAGTTACTTTTACAGAAATCTGGATATAGTGCGTGATTGCATATTTGTGTATACTTATGTATGCACATTTGTGTTTGTGTGCATGTGTGCGTGCATGTTTACATATGTGCATTTTTTATTTGCGTGTGTGCGTGTGTGTGTGTGTGCACATGCGTGTGCGCGCTGATCTAGTCTGGTTAAGAAGAGGGTCACTTCTGACCAGAGCGCTGGAGAAAGGTGTTACCATGGAAACACCCCCAAAGTGACATCATTCGACCTTGAGAAGCACGGAGTAGATAAGTATAGATTTAGGTGATGCTGTTACGTTCAAAGTCATTCCATTTTGATATCTTTAGTATTGAATAAATGCCAGTGTTATTTATGGAGGGAAAAAAAACTAAAAAGAGAAAGGCCTGCTGTTGTTGTGGTTCATTGTGGTGTCCTGGTTATTGGCTTTGTGACTGCCCTGCCCTCGCATGGAGAGGTGGTCGGTCCGAACAGCACAGCATCAGCGGTTTCTCAGTATTAAAGACCTCTCTCACAGCTCATTACACTCTTAACCTGCGGCTGTGTGACCCAGGGTCAGGGGTTTCCCCAGCATGCAGTGCGTTATGACTCACCCCACTCCCTCTCTGAGGTGTGTGTTCGCTAATTGCAGCGCTTCAGTGGCTCATTCCCCCACACTGAACACACTGCAACCCTGAACACACTGCAGCTTTGGGTCAGAAATCTAATAATAACGCGAGTTTGTATAATGTTATTTGGGGCCGATCTGCATAACTGGTCCACAGTACAGCATAAACTCAATGAATTCAGTCCTTGAGCTTCTTAGTATGTTGTGCAACATTTCCACAGCAAAACACTACTACCATTGATACTACTAATATTACCATGAGCACTACTACTACTACTACCCACCCATCTATTGGATGTAACAGTCACACCAGTAGCCAAATCAGAAACTACATAATGTGACATGTGGGCCGCTCGTAGCAACAGTTCGTTTGTCACTATTCTCAGATAATATAATGGACAGAAACCCCCCACACAGCAAATCTGATTCTAAAATGCTAATCTGGAGTGTAGACTCAATAGAGAATGGACTGATAACATCTCCACTCAATTGTCAAGGGCGACAAATCATTAATTTTTGTCAGACAATAAGACAGATAATTATGGCCCTCTCTGATTTTTTTTTATTGATGAAATCAATCATTTGTCCTATTAATTTCAAATCACAATATTTACAGAAATGCAACCAAAATATGGAACAGTATATCTTGTCATTCATCATGCTGTAATCCAGTTTTCCCAACACCATGATAAATGACAGTATATTCAGTTGTTTTAGCTATTTTGGTCATGTAAATCGGGTTTTGTCACATGTGGTCTATTGCTCTCAACTATGGGTTTAACTATACTGTAAATCCTTATAATTATTATCTCAAGGGTTTGAGTCTTAAGAAGTGTCAGAACCACATTGGTTATGTTTGGCCAGGCAGTGGTTTTTGCTTGGTCTGGAACCATGCCCTCAGCTGCAAACTTTTTTTGGGGGGGGGGGTTTCGCATCTCAGACACAATTATCCCTATTTTTGTCCTGCAGAATTCCTCCCCCCCCCTTTCATTGATTGATCCTATTTTCCCACAGGCAGTACAGACTTGGAGCCTTTTATAGATATTTTCCCTCTGATATATTTAAGACTCTCCTCTTCCTTACTTCAACCAAACATGGCTAGAAAGAGGTATAGTTTTATCCTAAACTTCAAAGCATATGTATGAAAGTTTACACCAAAACATTTTGTGTTTAAGTTGAGTATGTAACCGATAAACCAGGCATACTGTAAGAACATTATACATTTTATTAGTAAGAACAAATTAAGAAGTTATACAGTTATGACAGTCCTGCAGTGGGCAGGATTGACCATGTCACATGACAAGGAGTGATGGAATGCTGCAAATCCGCTGGTCTTCCACACAACATCGCTGTTACTTTAAGCCAGTGCTTCTCAATTATTTTCTGTTACGCCCCCCCTAGGAAGAAGAAAACATTTCGCGAAAAAAAGCTGAGACCAGTTTATGTATTTCGGCGGACCGGGGGTGGTACGCGAAAAAAAGCTGAGACCAGTTCGTTTATTTTGCGGACCGGGGGGGGAAGGTGCTACGCGGAAAAAAAAATTGCGCCCCTCGGAACCGGTCCACGGTGCAAAAAAGGTTGTTTTTTTAACGTTTTCTTTAATTTTGCGCCCCTCAAAATCTTGCGCCTGGTGCGACCGCCTTGCACCACTTGCACCCCCCACGCTACGCCTCTGGTCACACGCGCCCCCCCTGGCATCCCACCGCGCCCCACTATTTGAGAAACACTGCTTTAAGCCCATAGTGTTTGTGATAAGTGCCATGGAGGTGTTTGCTCTCATACCATCATGTACCCTGCTCCTGCTGAATGGCTGAAGCTGTGGGCTTGGCGTAGGTGTGGGCTTGGTTAGTACTTGGCTGGGAGATCTCCTGGGAAAATGAAGATGCTGCTGGAAGTGGTGTTAGTGGGCCAGTAGGGGGCGGTCTTCCCATCACAAATTAATCCCCAACACCCCAGTGCTGTGATGGGGACACTGTGATGTAGGAGATGCTGTATTTTGACCTACTCGCTGTGATCATTAAAGATCCCATGACACTTGTCACAAAGAGTAGGGGGTTCCCCCGTGTCCTGGACAAATTCCCAACCTGGATCTTTCATTCTGGCACGTAATCATCCCCAGTTTAATTCTTTAATTATTCCCTCCCTCTCCACCTCAGCTGATGTGAGGGGAGCGTTCTGGTGTAAAATGGCTGCAGTGCATCTCCCAGGTGGGTGCTTCACATTGGTGGTGGCTGAGGTGAGTCCCCCCTTCACTGTAAAGCGCTTTGAGTTCCTTGCAAGGCACTAAATACAGCCCAATATTATTATATTAATGACCACAGTCGGCACCTTGGATGAACATTTCATAGACCGCAAGGCATCTCCTACAGTACATTATCTCTGTCACTGCATGGAGTCATTGGCTTTTATACTTGGTCCAGAGAGAGGAGTGCCCCCTACTGGCCCACTGAAAACACTTCCACTAGAATCCTCGTTTTCCCAGGTCTCACCTAGCCCAGGCTTCAGCCATCAGACAGGAGAAAGGCAAAGGATGGTATGACTGCTGGATGTTGAATCTCACAGTGCCGACATATTGAAAATGATGAGCGGAATCATGGGCATTGGATTGTACAGGGTATCCCAGGCTCCTCAGAGCCAGAAGAGTTTAATAAGGGCAATCATGGATAAAGATGTTCCATTATTTCTGTTCATGTATATACTTACTCAGTGGCCACTTTATTAGGTACACCTGTTCGTTAATGCAATTATCTAATCAGCCAAACGTGGCAGCAACTCAACGCTTAAAAGCATGCAGACATTGTCAAGAGGTTCAGTTGTTGTTCAGACCAAATGTGATCTAAGTGACTTTGACCGTGGAATGATTCAACGGTTCAAGCTGACAGGAAGGCGACAGTAACTCAAATAACCATGCGTTACAACAGTGAGCAGAAGAGCACCTCTGAATGCACAACACGTCGAACGTTGAAGTGGATGGGCTACAGCAGCAGAAGACCACACTGGGTTCCACTCCTGTCAGCTAAGAACAGGAAAGTGAGGCTACAGTGGGCACAGGCTCACCAAAACTGGACAGTTGAAGACGAAAAACGTTCCCTAGTCTGACGAATCTCGATTTCTGTTGTGTTGTTTTCTTGGCACACATTAGGCCCATTAATACGAATTGAGCATTGTTTAAATGAGTCTTGTTGCTGACCATGTGGATCCCTTTATCCCTCACAGTCTACCCATCTTGTAATGGCTACTTCCAGCAGGATAATGCGCCATGTCACAAAGCACACGTCATCTCAAGCTGGTTCCACAAACATGACAATGAGTTCAGTGTATTTCAATGGCCTCCACAGTTACCAGATCTCAATCCAATAGAGCACCTTTGGGATGTGATGGAACGGGAGATTTGCAACATGAATGTGCAGCCGATCTGCAGCAACTGTGTGATACTATCATATCATGTCAACGTGGACCAGAATCTGAGGAATGTTTCCAGCACCTTGTTGAATCCATTGCACAAATAATTCAGGCTGTTCTGGGGGCAAAGGGGGGTCCTACCCAATACTAGAAAGGTGTACCTAATAAAGTGGCCACTGAGTGTACATACATGTATATATATATATATATATATATAATATAGTATATATCATGTGTGCACGTGTATATATAATGGAACATATCCCACAGCAGAGGCACTTACTCCTGGAATATGCTAAGAGGGCCATTTACAGGGAGGGTTAAAGGGAACATAAACACAGTTTATGGAAAGTAATCTTCCCAATCCCTCTAATTGGAAAGCCGTGGTAGCGGTTTGTGCCCAGTATGGGCTGAGGGCACTTGTGCAGCCATCGAGAAAACAGTTGAGTAAACCCTCAACTCCTCTCTGCTGTGGAAATCCTGTCCTCTTTCCTCTCCGGCGTAGTCCCATTTGATGTTAGTTTTGTTGACCCGTGTGCCACGATTTTAGAGTACACTTTACTCTTGCACTTGATTACAACTCCCACCTGCACCTAGGTGGAGCATTACATTCTTGGGTGCATATTCCACTCAATCAAATAAATGTGCTTTCACAGAATGCACGACCTCCTCTCAGCGGTGCTCTCGGTGTCTCTGAGCCCTGGAGAAGTACATTTCATTTTGATTTAAAGCCAAGGTCCATCCTGGCCTGTGGAGAACTGCATCTCAGACCACATTGTCAGCTGGTGTGGTGTGCAATGATTTGTAACATAATCTCCTCACAAAGACCAAAACAAACCTGCTAGCTCAGAGCCAGGTTCAGTCTTCCGAATAACATCAGTATGTCCTCGACATGAATTGACTTGAATGATTTGAGTTTACCAAATCTTACATTCAACCTAATTTTTAAATGTAAATTAATAAAAACAATGCGTAATGAAAAGGCCCTGCTTGAATTTGTAACTCAAGGATGAAGCACATTGCCGTTGGATTGAATCAGCCTGGCTCAGCTCCCCGTGTTACTGTATATAAGCCAGTTTCTCTCTGGCTATTGCGTCATTCCAGTTATTATTGACCTTTGTCATGCCAGTCCTTTCAGAATGGTCATGTACCCTATATGGCTGCCTTTAAAAAACAGAAATGCATTCCAGCATTTGACGGGTCAGTGGGAATAGCTTCCATACTTTTACAGTATCAATAAAGCTTTGCTGTGCCTTTGTAGGAAGATTGTAAGAATATTGCGGGTATGTTGAAACTGCATCTGGTGTGCTTTATGTGTTATTGCTATGGTGATGTATTTATGACTACCCAGAATGCACCACATTGAGTTTCTTTAGTTAGATATGGAATGTCAATTTTGGTAAGAACAGTTTTATTTTATTGCAATAGGGAGGCTGTTATTCAGTACCAATTACTTAGCTCACTGGCTTCCAAACTCAGTCCTGGGGACCCACTGTGTATGCTTGTTTTTGCATCAATTAAGGTTGTTGAAAATATGTGTTTAAGTTCTACCATATTTTTTATAATTCTTTCTAAGAGAATAATTTGTCATATAGCCTTTTACCAGCATGCGTAGCTATTTCTGACATAACATGGCCTTAATAAGATAAATGACCCTTCAATAGACATTAAAAGTAAGTCATTAAAAACAATGAACAGCTCGTTACAATTCAGAAGTTGCAAGAAGAAGAACAAAAACCAGCATACATAGTGTTTGGAAACTGCCCACCTCGCTTAAGCTACAGATTTACACAGCGCATTTCCCAAAGCGATTCTGATTGGGCAGCTACCCAAGGGGGTGAAGCATCAGAGGTGCACTTTGGGATTTGAACCTGTAGCCCATCTAGTTGCAAGCCCTCCACATGCCTCTTAACTGTGAATATATGCTCTTTTTTTTATGGAACATTGCGTCATTACATGGAAGACCGAGAGGAAGTCCAATACATCACAGTGAGTTATTTGTACTTGAGTCCCGAGAATCAGTCAGGCTTTCGATACTGCTGACCTTAGCCACTAATTTCCCTCCATTCTCCAGGGTCATGGCATTCAGATCTGCACTCAGAAATCCATTATACCCCATTTAATACACTTCAAGGAGAGAGCACTTAGTCTTAGAGCTGTCATTAAGCCAGTCGAGGGTTTTAGAAAAACTCTTACTGTTATTTGAATGTTCTCATTAACATTTGAGATGAGTACTTGCAAGTGTGTGTTTTTTTCTTACTCTTATACCTCAACCTTGCTGCAAAATATAAATATTCAATGAAGTCTGCTGCATTTGTAGCTTGGGGAGGGGCAGTTATTATATATGGGATATTTTTTTCTGGGCTTCAGACCAGGGTTATGGCTGTCATCAAAACCAGAGGGTTGCGTCAGATTCCGTCCAGGCCCAAGCGCTCAGCATTTGTGCCAGAACCAATCCCCCCTCCAAATCCTCCCTCTGTGAACTTGGCTTAGAATGAACAGCCACTGTGACGGTCAGGAATATAAAACGATAGCGGAAAAACGTTCCAGATTTGACCGAGGGGACCTCTCAGTGTCCTGGTTCAGTTCAGGCAGTGTGACCAGTGCTGAGGTAGGGTTTTTTGTTGTTGTTGCACTGCAGTGCAGATTTTGGGAATGATTCACTTGTGCACCTATGACTGGTTAACCCCTCCTGTTAAGGCAGAGGCAGAAAATGCCCCCTTGTCCATTAAAATAAATAAAGAGATGTATCAAATTAACTGTTGCAATTGAATTGTCTTTGCATGACCAGCAGTTTGGTAAGGGCCAAACACTGTGTGTTTTGTGTTGCTGGCTGAATGCCATGAGGACAGAATCGGTCAAAGGTTCCAATGAAAACAACATTACATTACATTATAGGCATTTGGCAGACGCTCTTATCCAGAGCGACGTACAACAAAGTGTTAACCGTAGTCAAAAACAGTTTAGCTGGAAGCCACCCTAGTGGGAAGTACAGTTCCTAGGTGCTAGGAGCAACCACATAGTTTAACTAGCACCCTGTAGGTAAATCTGTAGCCACAATTCAAAGGTAGCAATAAAGCAATCCGTGCAGAAAATAATGCCTAAGCCTAATACAATACATAAACAAGTAGACATGTGTAATACTAAGCAGCTACGTCCCTAAGTTAACAAAAACCAGACTACAGGGAGAGGTGCACCCTGAAGAGGTGAGTCTTCAGTCGTCGCTTGAAGGTGGCCAGGGTCTCAGCTGTTCTGACTTCCACAGGAAGGTCATTCCACCATCGTGGAGCCAGAACCGACAGGAGATGTGGCCGGGAAGCTCAGGTGCGGAGGGGGGGAGGTGCTAGGCGTCCTGAGGTAGCAGAATGGAGAAGTCTGGCAGGTGTGTAGGGTTTCAAGATCTTGAGGAGGTATGTTGGGGCTGATCCCTTGACTGCCTGGTATGCTAGGACCAATGTTTTGAATTTGATGCGAGCTATAACAGGCAAGCAGTGGAGGGTAGTGAGCAGGGGGGTGTCTAGGAAGGTTGTAGACCAGACGGGCTGCAGCATTCTGGATGAGTTGCAGGGGTCTGATGGCAGATGCGGGAAGGCCAGCCAGGAGCGAGTTGCAGTAGTCCAAGCGGGACAGTACCATTGCTTGGACCAGGAGCTGGGTAGAGTATGTGGTAAGGAAGAGACGGATTCTCCTGATGTTATACAGGAAGAATCTGCACGCCCGGCTTACCGCTGCAATGTTCATTGATAGGGACAGCCTGTTGTCCATCACCACACCAAGATTCTTCGCGCAGGGTGATGATGTCACCAAGGTGTCACCTAGAGAAATGGAGAAATCAAGGTGGGGAGAGTTTAGTGCAGGAATGAAGATTAGTTCTGTTTTACCTGGGTTGAGCTTTAGGTGGTGACTGTCCATCCAGCTCTGAATGTCCCTCAGGCAAGCAGAGATGCGGGTAGAGACCTGAGTGTCTGATGGGGAGAAGGAGAGAAAGAGTTGAGTGTCATCAGCATAACAATGGCAAGATAAGCCATGGGCAGAGATTACAGAGCCAAGGGAGCGGGTGTACAGGGAGAAGAGAAGGGGACCGAGGACTGAGCCCTGTGGAACCCCGGTGGGGAGGGAGCGGGGCGGTGATACTTTACCAGCCCAGGCAACCTGGAAGGAGCGACCGGAGAGGAAGGAATTGATCCAGGCGAGGGCTGTACCGCAGATCCCTGTTGCTGCCAGGGAGGACAGGAGGATGGAGTGCTCCACAGTGTCGAAGGCAGCTGAGAGATCAAGCAGGATCAGGATGGAGGAGAGGGAGGCTGCTCGTGCGGTGTGAAGTGCCTCATTGACCGAGAGGAGAGCGGTTTCTGTTGAGTGGCCAGGTCTGAAGCCGGACTGGTGGGGGTCCAGCAGGTTATTTTCTGTGAGGAAAGCAGAGAGTTGGTTAGATACAGCTCTTTCGAGGGTTTTAGACAGGAAGGGGAGGAGGGATACTGGGCGATAATTCTGGATGACTGAGGGGTCTAGAGTGGGTTTTTTCAGCAGAGTGGTGATATGGGCCCTTTTGAAGGGCGAGGGGAAACAACCAGAAGACAGGGAGGAGTTCACAAAGGAGGTGACAAATGGGAGGATGTCAGGTGTGATAGCCTGGAGGGATGAAGGGATAGGGTCAAGGGCACAAGTGGTAGGGCGGTGGGAGAGGATGGATACATGGATACAAAAAAGGAGGGAGTGCAAGACCGAGAAAGTGTGAGTGAGTGAACGTGCGTGAGACAGAAAGCAAGGGGGAACAGAGCTTGTGATACTCATGCTTTTGAAAAAGCCAAAAATCTAATGTGAAGGTTTTCTTTAGAAAAGAAACCAGGTTTTCTTTTGAGTAAAGTTCAAGTTCCTTGTTCCATCTCTGGCTGAGAAGCTTTGACACCTGCCAACAGCGGCAGTCCTGCCCTTGCCTAGATGCGCACTGCATATTAGATTACTAGTGAGACCATTTCCTCTGATAACTCCAAAGAGCCTTCCTGTCTATCGGAATGTGTTTCTCTTTATTTTTACAGGAAAGGTTGATTGAACAATTGTGTGAGGGGATCCTGAGTCAAGTCCAGTCAGGTTGTTGTACTCGAGATCGCATTTTGAGTGACTTGAGTCTTGACTCGACCTCGAGGAATGACTCGCACTTTCTAACGAGACCAACTACAAAAATGCCATTAAATTGCATTTCATTATAATTGCATTTCCTTTCCTCTAACATTTTCCTGAGGTGTAAAAAATGCAGCATAAATAAATTATTTGTTTGCAAGTTGCTATCGCTTATCAGACGTAAAGTCCATGTAACGCCAACCAATTAGCCTATATGATATTTCCGGATCATCATTTCCATTTGAAAATGAATCCGGGTAGGTGTTTTTTCAGGTCGCGCTTTTCCAGGTCATCTTTGAAGGTACTGTTTGCTTACTAGCCGGTAAGCTGAGCTATTTTAGCAGCAAACGTTAGAACACAGAGCTATCTAGAGGTTTCATTCTGAAATCGATTAGTTTTCAACCAGTGTGTAACCCAAGCTAACATTTTCTTTTGAATTTGATCATTGCAAGGTTAACAATAGCAAGAAAGATGCTACTTTTAGGCGCATGCTAGCCTACTAACGCAAGCTAGCTCAGCGTACTGGCAAGCAAGCAATCCCACTGTGCAATTTGCATGAGTTGTCCTTCCTATTTGCTACACGCTTGATTGTAATAAAGATGTAGTGCTACAATAAAAAAGCAAAGTCTCCCTACTCTTCATTCCGTGGCATCCACCGCTACAATATAAATTCCAAGTGCCTGTCAAAAAAAGTGACCTGTTGAGGAACAACATCGTATTGCTATTCTTGTCTGACTCAGTTTTGTTTCCAGCAACATGTTTCTGTCATCATGTGTTCATGTATGTTCGTTTTTGTTTTTCAAACTCCAGGCAAGTGTTAATGAGGATGAGGCAGCGTGGTTTCTGCCATAGTAAGGTTTGGCTATACCAGCCATTCACTATTGCCATGCCCCAAAAAACATGAAAAGAAGACACTCTACAAGTTGCTAACGATATCTTAAAACAATAACAAAGTTGGAACAACGTTCAACTTCCGTAGACACATCGAGGAGTCACAAAGAGAGGTAAGAATTAATTTAGCTGGCTAGCCAAGCTTTCTAGCTTTTCTGTAGCCATGATAAGTTGCACAACAATATTTTGTGGCATTGAGTCATCATAACGCGATATGGAGCTCGAACCCGTGGTGTATCTTGAGTATTGGCACTGCTAGGGTGCGAAGCAAGACACGAAGCGGACAATCCCCTTAGCCGTACCAATATTCATGATATACCACAGGTTCGAGTTACATACCGCTTCTATAAGACGGTATCTACATGTATCTTTTAATAATTTACCAAAGAACAGCAACACAATCTTAAAAATAATGTTTTTAAATTGATTATACGGCACAGGTGTCAAACTCATTCCATCGAGGGCCGAGTGTATGCAGGCGTTTGTTGCAACCAATGCATTACACCAGGTGATTTCACTAATGAGCTCACTTCTTCAACTAAGGAGGGAACCCAATTGAAATCACCTGGTGTAATGCATTGGTTACAACAGAAACCTGCACACACTCAGCCCTCGATGGAATGAGTTTGACACCCCTGTAATAACCTTAATTCCTTTGTTTGGATCGTTTTTTTAAAACTGACTAGTTAAAGCTAGCTAGCGAAGCTAAAACACTAAACATTTGTTTTTTATAAAACTACAAAAACAATGTGCATTAGCGAGCTAGCAACATAAAACAAAATCAAAATGTCATTTTTTCCTTATTGTACACATTGATTTGTACAGTTGTACAGTCAACTCAAGGTGAAGTTTTGTGCTCGTTTTCTGCCAGCATTTTAGATATTTTCAGCTAACATTAGGCATTTTAGCAATGTTCCATTTGATTTATGCCGGTATGCAGTTGTATACAATTTGACGACATGGGTACAAGATTGTCATACTGGTAATGTTAGCTAGGTAGATTTTATTTTGGCTGGATAAGGAATCATTGTTTGTTGTGTAATAATGATAATACATTTGAATTTAACAGTGATTGAGGGCATGTAAATGAGAAAATATTTTATTTCAGAATAGGCTAATATGAATTTAAATAGATTTGCCTAGATTCTGTAACAAAAATAGCCTGTCTTGATAGCCTATCGTTCTTCTGTCCACCTTCCCGTTATTTGTTTTACTGTCCATTAAAATGTGTTTCCTCACACTTGTTTTAGCCTTCTTCATTAGGCTTCTAGCTTTATTCTATGTATGTTGTTAGCGAGATATCCTATTTAAAAAATAATAATAATCTGGGGGCATTTTTTGCCCCTGGCACTGCAATTTCAGGGGTACATTTTTAAATCTAGATTTTTGGATAGATTTTGCTTAATTGAAGTGTGTTTTTTTTACAGGGAGAAAGTTATTTACCAATCTGTAGACCTGTTCAAGCCTCCATATTTCAGCATTCAAGCCTTCATTTTCATGTCCAGCATGGCCCTCAAGCCCAAATTATTGCCCATATAGGCTAGTTTTTTCTTTTTAATAAGTACAAGGCACTATTTTTTGAAGTCAAGGTATTATATGACATCAATAGAGGTAATAATAAACTTCAGTTGTCTTCAGAAATACTTTGCATTTGGGCCCTCATCATTGGGCTGATCATCATCTCAAAAGATCTCGTACTATTCCAGCCATGGGCTTGAATAGGACTCGCATTGCGCTGGTCTCAGTCTCAACCCCCCTTTTGGTGTTAGTCTTGACTCAGACGCGACTGAGGCGGTCTCGACTGCAACTCTGTAGTCAGACTCTGTAAAACATTAGCCCAGAGTACAGGCATATCTTGTGCTTCTTTAAACGAAGAGAAAGGGGCGATATATATTAATATTGTTTTGGGATTTTTTTGGCCTTGGCTTGTACTATGAATAAAAACCACAGCACACAGAAGACCTTCCTCTGGGACCATGGGAAAGTAGTGCAGCGCAGTACAGGGCATCTGTGTGACACTGGAATACAGGACGCTACAGTGTGTCTAGGGGTTTGATATACTGTAGTAGTCTATGTCTGTGTCACACTAAATTACAGTGCAGTGTGTCTGCATTGCAGTGTGACACTACAACACAGTACTGTGTCCCTGCCTATGTGTGTAACACACAACACACAACACACAACAACAACAATGAGATTCAAAGGTTGTACATGTTTCATATTTTGTAAAACATCTGGGATTCAGTTCAGCTGCATCACATCAACCTATGAGTCCCAAGTAATCAAAACAGGTAATGCCATAACCAACGATCCTACCCACCCTCTACTCTACACAATCAATATGAGTTACGGCCATCAGGACACAGGTATAGGATTACCAGTATTCAGAACTAATCGGGCTTGTGGGTCATTTGTGCCATCCAGCATCACCCTACTTAACAAGAGGCAGCCATCATCATAGGACTGTAATGTGTTGTGACGTATCTGTCGACATGCATGTATACCTGTATTCTGTACTATGTACTGCTTGTAATGTTGTGCTGTGCTCCATGCTTGTCTACGTGAATATCTGCATGCTGTACGACACAAAATATTTCCTACCGGAAACAATAAATTCATCATCATACCACAGTACAGTGTTCTGCATCTGAGTGTGTGCGACACACATTACGATATAGTACAGCACGTCTGTATGTGTGTGATGCACAACAGCATTGTGCAGTGCACCTGCATCGACATACCATACACAGCCTTACCGAATATTGCAGTTTTGTACCAGTAGATTCTGTAGACTACAGCATGGCAGTGTTCCTCAGGTGATGGGGCAGACAGTCTGGGTCATGTATTATGGATGGCAGACGTGTTCCAGATACCCCCTCACAGTAATGAGTACCATCGTCCCACAGACCGCCAGCCAATCGGAACCCCCGTCTCTTGCCTCCCCATCCGCACACCCGTCCTTGCTTTTTCCAGCCCACTTCCTCTGGCACATATGCAGGAGTGGTGGTGTGTGTGTGTGCCTCGTTTCTGAGGTCACAGCAGGATAGTTTGAGAACATCTACTGTGGCATCTACTTTTTTTTTACCTGAATAAATGCAGTGGTTCAGTAGGAAACAAGGTTCTGCACATTGACAAAAAAATTATCTCATTACTTTGTTTGAAATTCGAACAATTTATTTATTTATTTTTTACACGGGTACACTTGGCATTCAATGTTTTTAGAAGCACCTCTTTAAAAAGCTCCTTGACTGCTCACCAGTCTGTGGCATTTGTGCTGGTGCAGATTCGGTTTCCGCTGAGGTGATAGAAAATGGCATTTGAAGTTGCGGTAACGTGTAATGAAATGTGTGCTGGCGTGTCATCCCCTGGGTGACTGTGTGTGTGTGTGTGTATGTGTGTGAAATTGATAAACACTGTACTTAAGGTTTGTATCCCAGACAGGCATTACCTTCTGCTCCTCTACTTGTCATTAGAGTGGTTCTATACAACACACTGCCCCCCCCCCTTCCCCAAGTCTATTGAGCTGCAGAGTGAAATTGCATTTTATAGATTGAATGTGCTTTCGGGAGCCTGTGTGTGTGTGTGTGTGCGTGCGTGCGTGCGTGCGTGCTTGCGTTCGTGTGTTCGTTCGCGCATGGTAAGGAGCCATGCATAAGTGCTACACTAGCCTCTAAATTAAAAATTAACAATAGAGCTAACATATTGTTCTCCTGGAAGACATCTGTGTTCAAATCTTGCAATGCAAGACATAAGCATACGGACTGGGTCTTCTGTGGGAAACAGAAATGGTGCTTCAACTGACCCTGCAAACACAGTGGGATATATGCCGATGAAGGGTTGAGCACACTTGCATCTTCCAATATACTGCATGTCACCCTAATCACCCTTAGAGTGGAAAAATCACATGAATTTCACAAAGTCCAAAAAACACGTGTATATATGCGATCACCCGTGAAGCAAATGTGTCAACATGTGACAATGCGTGGCATGCACGTGAATCACATATGAAATATCTCCCCAAAAGACCCATTCATATGTGCAGAATTAATGTGATTTTTTGTAACGTGAAGGCATCTGACAAATAAACAAATATAACGCCATCGAACGCTATTCAATGCAACACGTGTAGAATCTTGCCACTACATAAGCAGCATTCACTATACATTCAATATACAGCATTATTTCAGTGTCTGAGACTTTGGTAAACAGACAGAGGTAAAAGTATTGCAGAATGAAAAACATCCTTATTTATTCTCTGGAAATGTAAACCCTCAGCTCACTCAGACCTAGCTCCCCAGTTCTCATCAGCAGGGGGGGGGAAATGTGGCTTCCGTTTTAGATTGAAATTGCGTTTATTTCATTGACTGCTGGAGAGCAAGGTGTGTGTGTGTGTGTGTGTGTGTGTGTACATGCCTACGCAGGGGTGTGCTCGGGCGCTCAAATAAGCCGTGATATTGCTCCTGTCGTGGAGAGGACTTAGCCGTGCACTGTTTCATATCATTTCTAATACCCCTCTCTGTCTCTCACGGCCCTCCAAGATGCAGCTTTGGAGTGATAACCACATCCTGCCCTGACAGCCAGCGCACACTTCGCTACAGGAGACTTGTGTCAGTCTTCTCCCTCGTTTGCACACTGCGGTAGAATGTTCATCGCCGAATCACAATGAACCATCTCACTGTATTAATCATTTTACTCCGCAGTGTAATCTTCTGGCCTCTTTACAATCAAGCCAATTGGTTTTGAGAGAGTTCATAATTAGACTGGGATGAGTGGATGTTCATGTTTATTTCGCTGAAGGACCGTGGCTCGCCTGTGTTTATTTGTGCACCTTGAATAGTTTGTGTTAAATGTATGTGTCCGACTGGCTGCGCCAGTTTCGGCTCTGGCCGGGAGTGCCACTAGTGGGCGGCAATTGGCTGTCCGCCCCAGGGTGGGGGGAAGGAAGCCGATGCGAGTTTGCTGCGTATAGGAGTGGCCCTGTGCACACATACCAGAGTTACGGTGACAGCTTGGGGGTTCCGGCTCGAAGGAGGCAGGGCACAGCCACATGTCACTGCCGGTATCAGGACTCGAACAGCAGCGAACTCGTAAGATATATGAGGGAGTGGGATAATTGCCGTGAAAAATGAGGGCATAATTGGATTAATTTACATTTACATTTTAAGAATTTAGCAGACGCTCTTATCCAGAGCGACTTACAAGATGTGCATTAATACATGGTAGGAACAATCATAGTTCGCACAAGACATCGTTGCAGGCAGCTGAGTACCATACCTGTAACACTGGGAAGGAAAAGGTTAGTAATTTTAATACATTTAAATGAGGAGTAAGCAGGGATACATAAACAAGAAGTGTTGAGCAAGTAGGCAGTGGTGATGACAATTGGCTAGATGTACAGAATTCAGTGGTAGTGGATTCCAAAAATGGGGAGAAAAAAAATTGAGAAAAACTGCAGAAAGAGAAAGTGAGAAGAAAAAAATGTCTCCGGAATGTGGTTGTGTGCATCTTGTTTTTATTCATGTGTATGCTAATATTTGTATGTATGTTAGTTTTTGTGTGTACTCAGATACAGTATATATGTTTTTGTGTATTGGCTGTGATAAGACCATTTTGATCTGTGCGTTCAGCCTATTAAGATTGAATCTTTGCCATGCAATAACCTTGTATGTCTATATTTGTCACCATTTAAACAATATATTTTTTACACTTATTAAAAGTTGCCATCCAGCTCTATGCACAGTACTTGTCTCATAAATAAAACATTGTCTCATAATAAATCCCATATTTTATGGTAAAAGGAAGACAGAAAGCTTTCCAATTTCGATTATACTTGGAAATGCAAGGTTTTTGCGTGACACCGATGATGTGTGATATTGGAAAACTGTGAAAGAACGCGGATTGACATCTCGTGTCACATGACACTCGGGTCTGTCACTCGGGTCTTTCTCCAGATGTGACGACGTCTGGTGGCACACTGAGTTGCATCGCATCTCATTAGCGTGTTAGATGAGCAATCGTGCGATGACATCACCACAGCTGGAGCAGACACTCCTCAGGTGAGTGCCAGATGTTGCTTTTTGAGGCTGGAGATGTGTTCCCATGTTCTGCAGCAAACACACACACATGTACGCACACACATACACACACACATGCATACACATACACGCACACAGACATACACGCACACAGACATACATGCACACATATACACTCAGACATGCGTAAAGGCATATGACATATGACAGGAATGAGGTGAAAAGAAGAGAAGGAACATAATCTGCAAGGATGGGGGGCTATAATCTAGAGGTAAAAGGTGGTGTGTGGAGTGCAAGGGGAGGGCAATTATCTGAAGAAAGTAGGTGGGGGGAAGGAGAGAGGAATTAGATTGGGAGGATTATGAGAAAGCTGTATTCAGCAGGGGAGAGAGGAAGAAGGGTAGTCTTAGAGTGTGGGGAAGGGGTGAGAGAAGGAGGGAAGGATCAGGGATATAGAGGAAGCAGTGTGAGGAAAAGGAGGGAATGACCAGAGATCGAAGGAATGGAGTGAGGGAGAAGGAGGTGCTGTCAGGAGGGAGAGAAAATGACAGGCAAAGCGGGTGTTTTTTTTTTTACGGACCGGGAAGGCAGTGTGGCGGCCTGCTCTCCTGGCTCAGTTACGCCCCAGCAGAGAGCCGCCTCACCGTCATAACGGATTGCAGGGCTCAGAGCCTAATCCACTCAGCGACCACACAGATACACTCTATCATACCATCTAAGGAGCCCTGGCTCAACTTTGTGAAAATAAAAAAATGACAATTTATGATCAAATATGGCATTCAGAACAAAAAAGGAATGTCATTTTAACATATATGGCATACATTACATTATATGCATAAAATTGATTAGTTGATGTAATAGATTGGCTGTAACAGATGTGTAACATGCAGTCTATATGTTATGACACAGGTTTATTTTTTAGCTTTTGTTGTATTCAGGTTTCGTGGTCAATTTATTTTACAGTATCTCAGCCCTCTGATATGTGAGGGTGATACATTAATGCCCCTCCACATATTTTGAAGTGAGCAGTTTTATAGTCAGCAAGCTTTACAGTCCTAAAGCACGATGCAGTACAACGACCAGCATGCACATTGCACACCCTCATGCGTACACACACACACACATGCTGTACACGCATTCATACACATCCGCACACACGCATACATCTGAAGAGACAAACCGAGCCACAGAAAGCAGCATGGGTTACTGTATGCACACACACACACACACACACACACACACACATGCATACACACTCAAACCTAGCTGAAGAGACAAACCGAGCCACAGAAAGCAGCAGGGGTTATAAATAGTGAATCTGCACAAGCAGACATTAGAGTGAGAGAGTGTCAAACCAAATTCATCAGAAAGGTGCCTCTGCAGCCACCAGTAGATGTGCCAGCAAACAGAGCAATGCTCCTGTTAGGAAGGCTGGAGAGAGGGAGAGAGATGGAGAGAGAGAGACAGGTGGGGGAGGGAGTGCAAGAAGACAAGATGAAGGAAAGGAGACGGGAGAGAAGGGCAGGGGGACTGCAGAGGAGGAGGAGGCCTAGGTTACGCACGCGTTATTGCCTCTTAATTACCCTCCTGTTGTTCTTTCGTCCCTTGCTCTCCCTCGCTCCTCTGGCTGAATTCCTTTTCCACTCCTTCCTTCCTCTCCCTTAAGGTATTTTGTGGGTGATCCTCCTCTCTGTGTTTGCAGCTGCTTTAATGCATCTATGGATCTGTGTGGGGACACTTCAGAAAACATAGCATGACTCCAACACTGTGGTGGCGTTCTAACAACAAAATAACCCTGCTACATTGTAGAAAATTGTGTATGAGCTATAGAATTATTCTTGCGCAGTGTGTGGAGGTATTGAGCCACGCGCCCAGGTCCCCATTAACTTCTAATTAGCATCTTGTAGCAGGGACTGTCTGAAATATTTTTATAGAGATCTCTATAGGATTCCCCTCCCATTCCTCCCCTCCTGCCTTTGTCTTCTTCCCGTGCCGTCTCTTCCACTGCCTCCACCCCATCCCTCTTCTCTATTCAGTTTCCTTTCATTCCGAGTTTATTCACTCATTCTTTATTATCATTCTAGATTATTCTCTCTCTCTGTCTCTCTCTCCCACGCACACGCACACAGAGGAGGCGTCCAGTAGTCTGGGGTGTAACTTTCACAAATTTCTCTGTTTTAAATTCGAAAGTGAAAAAAAATGGGGAGCGTTGAGAGTCGGGATTTGTTTATGTGTGTGTGATGGTGCGGGGGGATGGGGGAGTGAGTGCGTGTATGTGTGATGATGGGGGGGTGGGGATTGTTGGGAGAGGGTATGAGTGACTGTGTGTGGTGAACATACAATTACAAACTCACATGTCTGAGGCTGTGTTGGCTAATGTTCTTGTATTAGTATTAGTTTGCATATTAGTTTGCAGGCAGAATGGCTCAGGCATTGTACAAAATAGGAAGCATTTCACTCAATCAAACTGCCACTGCATCCGTGTTGAACTCGTTGAATTTGCTTGTGATGATGTAATGTGTGCTGTTAAAAAGTAGGCTCACTTATTGTTGAATCGACAGCATTGTGGTCTCCAAAAGCCATACATGAAACGTGTATCACACGGTCTGGATCGGATGATCGTTAAAGCCAGCATCTGTCCATCCTTCTGTCTGTCTGTCTGTGTGCTCTGTTCCCTGTAGACCAATTTAATTCAGTTCTCAGTCTCTCTCTTTCTCCTCAATTCAATTCAAGATTATTAATTGGAAGAAAATACATTCATAAATATTGCCATTGCTTACAGCAATACATTTAAATATTAACACACACACATGAATAATCAGTAACCATAATATAAATAGCATAACTGTGACAACGCTCTCTCTCCCTCAGGATGCGCTAACCCCAGGCCAAAAGGGTTTCTGGATTTACTTCACCGTGAGCAGATCCACTGATGTATTCGTCATTGATGAGCGGCAAACACTGAAAGCTTGAGCAGTTTAGCTCATTCAAATCGATGGTTTGAGATGTTTGGGTTAAAAAGGCTGCCAATTATTTATTTAACCATGCAGGTTGGTTAAGGTTTCGACCCTTCATCAGGGTCTTATTGTTCTAATGAAGACCCAAGGGTCGAAATGTTAACCAACCTGCATGGTTAAATAAGCTATTAAACTTGATATTTTGAGCATCTCAGTGTGCGATTCTCATTCTTTCAACGTTTTGCAGACTTTTTTGGAGTGCGTATGTTTATCGTGTTGCATCATAATGCTGTACCTTGTGTTTACAGATGTCCACTTGAGACGACACCAGGTGGGACAGATCTCACGGATAATATAAAAACTTCCAACCGGGAAGTGCTCCTGTTCCCGCAGTTGCAGTGACTATACAGACACTGTCAACTTCCGAAGTGAGTCATGCAGGGAAACATGTGAGTAAACAGGCTGACAGATCGATTAGGATATTAGGATTAGCGATGAATGGGGGGAAAAAAGAAACTCCTTCGTGTCAGAGTCCTAAGTTTAAAGAACGCAGAGGGGATCTGGAACCCGACAGTGCAATCAAAAAGCAGACAAACACAATCGCTTTGCTGACAACAAAAGAGTGTTTCAGTCACCTTCTCGTGAAAGACGGTCCCTCTCCTCTAATGTGCCTGTCACACATCAAACCCCCCAACCCATGCTTATTTCAACATCCCCTCGGCTTGTCTTCAGACGTTTTTAAAGCTGAAGAGCTGAACACACACATGCTCCTACTCTCTCTTCAGTTTATGAATTCATACAATATTTAGTTTAAACTTCACAAGGTGTTTTTTTCCCCCTCCCTGAAAGGTAGGTTGGATCAGATAGGTTTTCTACATTCCCCCATTGCCCTGGCAGGCAGGTTCCATCAGTCAGAAATGAAAGGATTATATGTGGATGCTGTAGGAGCCTCAGGTGAACTCGCATCAGTATGGGCGGCGTGTTTCTAACCCCAGGACAAAAACAACTGGCTTCATTCAATGTCAGACATCATTACCGTCAACAGCAGCTGCCAGAGTAAACCGTGTTGTCTCCGTTTTAAGTATCTACCTCTAAATAGCACCTGTCGATAACAGATGCCATTGGTTGCCGGTGACATTAGTCTGTTCGATAACTCCTTCAATTAGGTGTTTGGAGATACAGGACAGATACACGCGTCTCAGCAGAGAGGCGGGCCATGATTGGTTGATGGGACAGCATGGCCCAAGATTCTCTTGCCAGAAGGAACAAGATGTCACACTCTATGCTATTCAGGGCTATTCAATTCCAGGCCTCGTGGGCCGCAGTGTCTGCAGGTATTTGCTCCACCCATGCTCTACACCAACTGATTTCACAAATTAGCTCACGTCCTAGCTAACTAATTATTGAAATCAGGTGGTATTGAATAGCCCTGCTCTCCACTCCCATTGTTCAAAATAATGTTCCATCACAGGAACTCCTTAACTTCTCAGCAACTTTGTTAAGTACAAGAACTCTTGACCCTGACCGGTAAGCTATGCAGAGTGAGTCTCACTTGTGATTAAGTATCTCTGCTGGTGCAGCTGTTCACAGGGCTTAAGGAGGTGAGTCCATATTTTCCTCTCAGGCCCTGTTTACCATAGCGAGCAGAGAGAGATGCAGGCGAGGGGGCAAAGCCAGGGCACACCCCCCCATTATTTCCTTGTCTGCGTGTCTCCGTGGGAACCCTGCCTGCCAGACCGGCTGAAGAATGTCACATGGTGGCAGGGAGCCAATGAGATGAAAGCTCTCAGCTGTTTCCTGAGAAGACACAGTGTCTGGCCGAGCTGCGATAATTACAGGCCTTGTCACCTGACTCCCGGCACCCCGTCATTATGTCACATGCCACCCGGCACGGAGACACTGCGGAGTCTGGTCCCCTCTCCCTTGGCCTCTCTCCCCACCCCACACACACACACACACACACACTCTCTCAGGGACCGGTAAGCATATCTCTGTATCGCTCCCCATGGGGACATAACATTTTCACTGTCTCTGGAATGGTCGAGAGCAACAGTGTTTATCCCATCTGTAGGTTGACCTATATGGACTAAGTGGGGGTGGAGTGGAGAGGGGTGGGGTGGGGTACTATAGAAAGACAGAAGCAGTTGGGAACTCAGGAACACAGATGTCTGATATTAACGAGTGACCCCCTGCCCACTGGTAGCATGGTACGATTAGTGCACTGGTTTGACTGATATGAGAGAGGTTGCGTTTTGCAGAGTCGCCTTTATACAGAGTCACCATCTTCTGTCCTCCAGTTCCCTGCCTCTTCAGAAGACGTGTTTATATCTCTCCCCTCGATGTGGTGCAGAGTGTCACGACAAAGGCTCTTCTACCTGAAGTGACGATCGTCACTTCAGCTGCGAGTGTTGAAGTGCCATCGAGTCTCATTCGACATTTAAGTAATGACACAAAGCACCTCTCCATTTTTCTCTCTCTGTTGCCACGGTCAAGGAAAGCCCAGGACTCCCACAGCCACCCCCCCCCCCCAGTAAAAGTGGGTCACATCTCCGCAATACAGTATGTGAGCTCCTGGGTTTCTAAGCATCACATATATCTAGTGGCTGCAGAGGGGGAACACACTGTAAATCTAGTTTGCCATATTCTGTTGCCGACTGGTCGTCCCACCTCAGCACGATTGCCCCCCCCCACCCCATGCGAGTTTTAAATGTTGAATGTGAAACGGCGTGGAGCAGCGGCAGATGTGCATGTCACCTCCCTCCAGTGGAAAAGTTGTTCAGCGGAGATGAATATGGGCTGTTAAACTGTGAACGGTGAAGCGGAGGGAATGGCAGATTGAGGGTATGTGTAGTCATTACCGGGCGCTTAACACAGAGAGACTCGGATATACGAGCACGCATGCTGCGTTTGGTCCTCCAGCCCCGCTTTAAAAAATGATGCGAAAATGCCATCTGTTTTGCAAAGCCACCCTTTTCTGATCCTAATAGCTTTTCCGTTATTGGCCAGATGCGTGTAAACGAGAGTTTGTGTATGCCGTTCATTTCTTGTTGGCACGTTTACTGCTTTTCTGCTGAAGGGGACCGCAGCGTAATTGGAGTCGCATCAGTTTAAAAAAATTAATAAATTATTCCTGCCCTGAGAGAGAGGTTACTTATTTATTTGCTTAGCAGATGTCCATATCCAATTAAGTATCTTTCATTTTTACATGTTAAGCATTTATACTGTTGGACATTTACAAAAGTAATTCCGATTGGGTACATTGTGCTACAGCAGAAAAGAAACAAGAGCAGTGCCCCACTTGATGAATGCCATCGGGTGGTCAGTGACCACTGAGAATCGGGGCCTCGTTTTTAAATTTCATGTGAAAACCTTAATCTCCTATGGCACAGTATAGCCATCACCAGGGCACTGGCTTTTCTACTTCTCCCATACAGGTACTAAGGGCCTGTACACATCTAGTGTACTACAGGCGATGGGATGGCTGGCGTCGCCACCGATTCAGCATGTAAAGTCTTAGTCAGCGGTCTGTGAAGACCCTTTAACCAATGAGCCAATCGGAAAGCAGAAAGGTGCAACTTGAGGCTTCCGCGTGAAGTAAACCCTTTGGCATGAATGGTAGAGGCAGCTGTCAATACTGTGTGTCCAAGCAACAACAAACTATTCTAAAAATCAATCCATCAAGTTGTCAAGCTTGCACTTAGATGTTCCAATAGAACATGAACAGATGGTTGGGTTAGCATCTTAGGTGACATCATTATTTCATGAAATTAATTGTATTTGAAATTATACCATGAAACTGATTCTAACTGCAGTTAATAAGCACCAGCATCCCTTTGCCTTCTGTAGCATTGCCACTGCATCTGTTGTTTGTCGAGTATGAGGTATGGACAAAGATTGACAGAACTTTTTTGGTTTTTGTTTACCCTGGATTGTGAAGATGAGGGCAGAAAGATGATTCACTGCATTCTGGAGTGTTTGTGTTGCTCTCCTTGCTCTGCTCTCCGTGTACTGTGTGGAATGCTAATTAGACCTTAAGAATCGCTTGTTCTGGCTAGTTGGTGTTCTGTCGTGTTTGTGTTCGAGAAGAATGTTCAGGCTGGTTTGTGGCCATTGGTTTGATATGTTGAGGATGAGGAGAGTTCCAACACTCTTTAAGAATCTTTGAAAGTCTAAATTTAGAAAAATAAAATGAAGGATATGAAAGTTCTTGAAAATAACACAATTCTGAGAGGTATTTTATATTTGAGAGATTTTGCCAATCGTCTTGAAAAGCTTTATGTCCATGTTCTATATACTCTATGCCCTTAGAAACTGACCCTGGATATTGTATGGGTTATTTGAGGCCATTTTTATATTACTTCATAGATGGTCTGCAACACTTGTGATATAGCCTGTAGTAGTTTTTGTGATTCTTTGAATTTGGGGCAGTGAAAGGACTTGAATTGATGAAATACAGGTAACAGCCAAAATAAAGGAAACACTTGAGTAAATTAAGGGTTCTAGTGATGGTGTGGGGTGAATTTCCCTGGCATGGTTTAGATCCACTCAATCCCTGAGAGGGCAAGGTAAACGTCAACAAATACAAAGCCATTCTGAGTGATCACCTTCATCCTACG
The DNA here is from genome assembly GCA_029706075.1 of Aldrovandia affinis. Classification (NCBI taxonomy): domain Eukaryota; kingdom Metazoa; phylum Chordata; class Actinopteri; order Notacanthiformes; family Halosauridae; genus Aldrovandia; species Aldrovandia affinis. Next base: position 11,233,723 of record JAINUG010000003.1, read on the forward strand.
GTGAAGCATTTCTATCCTGATGTGAGTAGTCTCTTCCAGGACGACAATGCCTCATCCACAGAGCATAAGTTGTCACTGAATAGTTCGAACACCATTAAAACAATGTAAACCAGGGGCGGCAGATAGTGTATTTTGGCTGGACGCGGTTCAAAACCCGTCTCTACCAGACCGGCCTTGGTCGTCAGCCCCGATTGGGGGCGGCATATGGCTGTCCGCCCCAGGGGGAGGGGGGAGGGTAAACCGGCTTGGGTCCGCCATGAAGCACGTAAGGGGGTCTCCAGAACATGGGTGGGCGAATTCCGTCTCGAAGGAAGTGGAGTTCGCTGCCCTTGGAGAATTAGCTTGCCTCGTAGAAACAAGCGGCAGACTCGTGTGGGGAGGGTAAATTCGAAATAGGACGTTGGGCTTGTGGTGGCCTAACGTCCTATTAAGACTAGACGTGCAATGCGTAGACAGTAGCGCTAATCAAGGACGAAGACGCATTAAGGCCGTCTGTCCGGTAGTTTTGTGACAGACGGTAGCGCACCTGCGACGCAGTTCTAAAAGAGGTTGGTTTATGAATAATAAATTGCCTGTGGGTGTGGTGAGGGTTTGGTTCATTATGGCCAATCAGATCATCAGCTTTTTTTCCCTTTAATACTTGTCAATTTCATCAGGTCTAATGACTATGAGCAAGTTATGAGACTTGCTTTCACCACAATAAAATGGAATAGATAATTGAACGGTGTAACTTGCTTCAGTACAAAACTAAACTAAACGAATGTGCAGGTGAAAAGCGCTTTTCTCAATAGGAAACTGATATAGTTGTCCGGGAGGTGGAAGAGAAAAATAAGTGTGGTACACGTTAGTTTAGTTAGTGTATTTTTATCAAATCCACATATTAAAATGTCTTTAACAATATTAACTATGTTTCATTGATTCATTGCATAGGGTGACCCAATGTCCTGCCTTTTAACTCATTGTCCCATGTCCCGCAACCATAGTATCCGTTACCCCCCTTCAACAATTTCATCGCCCTGTCAATAAATATCATTTTAGAATTGCACACTGTTATTTTGACTATTAGCCTACTGCATTTTAAATAAAGTAGGAACTTTTACAGATATGAAATTCTGATGCCCCACATCTCAATGATATTAGCAATCGCTTAATTTTCGTTAATTATTATTCCTTGTTATATGATTCCCTCCCCCATGCATTCATATCCTTTGCAATCACTCAGAGCATTTCCCATGATATACCGGCCAATTATGTAGCCTACATTTTATTGTGTAGTGTAGATATCGTCTCTCCCCCATTCAAACGCACTGAACCATTCTTTACAAATGCAAAGCTCAAACACTTTGAACTGCTTAGTTGAATGCAGATTGTATTTCAAATAATTGTTTATTGAGCGATTGTGAGTGAGGTGAAATACAGAAAATCCACAAAACAGTCTTGTGTGATGGGGTATTTATGACATATCTGCCCTATCTGTTAATATTTGCCCATTAATAACCAAACTAGCACATAACGCCCTGCGTTTGAATTAAGAGGTGGTCTGGGTGGATGAAAATGCAAACAAATTATCACACACAAAACATATACATCACCTAATGTTTTTATTTGTGCCCACCCATGTTGATGCAAACACCTTTATTGCTGACCACAAAACTACCAGACTGGGCAGAGTCGCGATATATTACATTTGCGACGGCCAAAACTAGCAATTACAATGCTGTTCAAGTGCGTATTCGCTACCGTCCTCCCCAAATTAGGGCCCTTAATGTTGGTGTTTGCTTTATTTTACTTGTGTTGGAGCCCTCCTTAAACCAAGCTGTACCCCGCTTTGCTTCAGCCATCTGGTATGAAGTGGTGAGGCCAAGGTGGTAAGGCTGGGAATTATTCCTGCAAAGCTTCAGGATGCAAGCCCAGGTTCTTAAGATAACTCGACCCAATATTCTCGCCAGATAGGTGGAGACTCTTCCACTTAACAGGAGGTTCAGTGACATGCTAAGATCTCTGCGTCATACCCGTTTTAGGTGCATGTTCATTAAAAGCTTTTTGAGCTGTATGCCCCTCAAAGAGCCATCACAAAAAATATAAAGCCAGTGTAAACATAACATAAATAGTTTGACTGGAGTTTTGATGACTAGAGTTTTGTTCTGCTATATGATGGACTCATTCAAACTAATGGTGGGTCACAGAGAAGTAATAATATATCGTAATAATGGTCTTGGCTGTGAAAAGTTTTGAAAACCCTCATAGAGTGTACAGTGTACTATAATGGGCTGCGAACAAAAACGAGACGTTTAGCTCAGCGCATGTAACTGACAGGCAGTCATTTTGCCTCCTCCTCCTGAGGCTCTGGCAGTGAAACATATGTTACTGTGTGTGTGGGGGGGAGAGAGAGATAGTAAGTCTGTCTCCTCCATGTCAACCGTGGGCAGATTGAAGCTGCAGTTAGTGAGGGCAAGTGAGAGCAGGCAGTAAACAAGGCAGCGAGAGACATTCAGAGAGAGCCCGTAGAATATAGAGGTGGTCCGCTCTCCGTCAGCAAAGCCAAGGCAATTATTTCACTGCCACTGGATTTGGACACAGTGCTGTAGGATAACTGGCTGGCTGTGGTATCACTCAGTATCAATGGGGATGTGCAGAGGGCAGGGCTAGCAGGGAGGCTGGAGTCGAGGAGCTGTCTCCGAGCTCCATCCCTCATTCCGGAAGCTTCTGCAGCTGCGACCCCAGCCTCATCACCACCACCAGGCCCGGAGGCGTGATGACTGTGACTAATTTAAAATGCAGAGTAATATGTTTACAGAGGTACATTTGTTAAAAAAGGGATTTAAGTGGGTGTACTTGTAGGGCCACAGTGTAGCGAACTGTTCAGGGTGCTGGGGGGCACCTCAGGATTATCCGGCAGAGTCACTGCTGCTCTGCCGTGGAACGAGGTTCCTCAAGGCTTCTGTAAACATCCGGCTGTATAAATTAATAACAGAATACAGTATATAACGTTCTAGGTGGTCTGCTCATCCACTTTTTATTAAAGTAAATGCATACTTTAATACTTTAAACTACTGTTTGGTAGTACGTTTTCTCCATATTTATTTATTTTTAGCAGTTTCCTGCACCTTTGAAAGCATCATACAAAAGGTTATTGACCTCTACGGATCAGAAGATGGCTACAAAAAACTAAAAAGTTAAAATATTCCACTTTCCACTGTTGTGTCAATTATTAGGAAGTTTAAGGCTACTGGAACAGTGGCTAACCTGCCAGGTAGAGGACACAAGTCTATCTTGACCCACGTGTAGGCGGATGGTTTGACAGGCAAAAAGAAGTCCAAGGGGCACAGTTCAAGATCTACAAAACAACCTGGCATCTTGGGGTTACAATGTGTCTAAAGCTACCATTCGACGACGCATACATGACAATGGTCTTTATGGCAGAGTTGCAAGAAGGAAGCCTCTTTTGAAGACAATTCACCGAAAAAGACATCTTGAATTCGTCAAACTACATCTGAACTACAATTGGAACCGTGTCTTGTGGTCAGATTAAACAAAAATCAACATTTACATTTACAAATCAAGCTTTTTGGACATGCACATCTGCATTATGTTTGGCATCCGAAGAATCCAAGTAATGTTTAAAAGCACCTCATGCCTACAGTGAAACAGGTGGATCTTTAATGCTTTGGGGCCCTTGTTTTGCATCCACAGGCAATGGGAACTTTATTAAAATAGATGGAACCATGAAATCCAAGGCATTTTGTCCAAAAACCTCTGCCAGAAAGCTACACCTTGGCTGCAGACGGACCTTCCAACAAGACAACGATCCCAAACATACGTCCAAAGAAACTAAGAAATGGTTGACAGAGCACAAGATCAATATCCTGACGTGGCCATCTCAGTCTCCAGACCTGAATCCAATTTAACATTTGTGGTTTCAACTCAAAAAAGTAGTCCACAAACATTAACCCAAGAACTAGAACAATTCTGCATGGAGGACTAACCTTTTCCTTCCCGGTGTTTCAGGTATGGTACGCAGATGCCTGCAATGATGTTACATTACATTACATTACATTATAGGCATTTGGCAGACGCTCTTATCCAGAGCGACGTACAACAAAGTGTTAACCGTAGTCAAGAACAGTTTAGCTGAAAGCCACCCTAGTGGGAAGTACAATTCCTGGGTGCTAGGAGCAACCACATAGTTAAACTAGGACCCTGTAGGTAAATCTGTAGCCACAATTCAGAGGTAGCAGTAAAGCACTCAATGCAGGAAATAATGCCTAAGCCTAATACAATACATAAACAATCAGTCGTCGCTGAAGGTGGCCAGGGTCTCAGCTGTTCTGACTTCCACAGGAAGGTCATTCCACCATCGTGGAGCCATGATGTCTATTGCTGTATTCCTGCACTGATCTCGTGCGCTAACTATGATTGTTCCTACCATGTATTAATGCACATCTTGTAAGTCGCTCTGGATAAGAGCGTCTGCTAAATGCTTAAAATGTAAAATGTAATGTAAAATGAGGAATGGTTGAGGATCCCCCCAAGAAGTTCCATAACCTCGTATGACACTACAGAAGGTGACTACTTGCTGTTAAAATGGCCAAGGGAGGAACCACAAAGTACTGATAACAGGGGTGTGAATATTTGTGATTCTTGATTTTTCTGGGAAAAAATTATAATTTGTGAACCATTTGATTGTGGTTCATGCCAATGGATTATTATTAAAGAATATAATTTTCAGATTTTTTGGAGCATAAAGTATACCTCATTACTTATATAGTTTATTTTATACGATCTCTTTTGTTCATCTTTAACAAGGGTATGAATAAAAACTGAGCCTACTGTAAGTAACTAGCTAAGGTAACCAATCACTTTCCAGATCACACAGCAAGCGAACTGGCCTCCACCTGTGTTCCATTGTAGTGATTCTGATCATCTGTTCCTAGAAGATTCCACTGCTGGGTAGTGCTTATCAGAGTAAAGAATCCACCATGAGCAACAAGGAGCTTTCAAAGGAATTCTGGGTTAAAGTTGTGAAGATTTCAAAGGTCTTAAGACCCTTGGAGCATGGTCAAGACTATAATTAAGAAGTGGAAGGTGCATGGTCAAGACTATAATTAAGAAAGTGGAAGGTGCCAATGGCACTATGACCAGGACATTTAGCCGTTTAGTTTCAAAAAACACAGAAGTGTGGAAGATGATTAAACCGTAAATGCAAAATGTTCATCGAAGGAGACTGATCAGAGAGGTCATAGAATGGAAAAGAGGCCAGAAAAATCTTGGAAAAACTGCCATTTGAAGAAAGTTTAAATTGGGAAGTAGGTTCACCTTTCAGCATGGTTAAAAGTGGTTAAAAAAAGGTGAATGTCCTTGAGTGACCTAGTCAGAGCCCTGACCTAAATCCTATTGAAAACCTGTACAATTACTTGAAGAGCGCAGTCCATTGACGGTCCCCACGCAATCTGACTTGAGCTTGAACAGTTCTGGAAGGAAGAATGTGCAAATGTTGCCCAATCTAGGTGTGCAAAGCTGGTAGAAACATATCCAGACAGACTCATGGCTGTAATTCAAGTAAAGGGTGCTTCTACTAAGTACTGACTCAGTGTACACTTATCAAACCAAGTTATTCTATTTTTTTATTTTTAATTAATGTTCAGAAAGTTTGAGACATTTTTTTCACTTGGAAGTTGTAGGGTAAAATGCGGAAAAGGTGGAAAAAGTTTGATTTAATATGTTTTAATTTCAGGCTGTAAGGCAACAAAATGTTACATTTTTGAGACTTTAAAAGGGCAGTGTCTATATATATATATACAGTATATGTGTGTGTGTGTGTGTACATACAGTCCACACATAAACAGAAACATAAGCACAAGCTGTTTATTCACCAGACAGCCCTACTAGTACAGTGTTACGGTCACCCTTTCTGATGGCTCCAAGGACCTTGGAGATGGAGGATAGATTGATAGATTCCCTCTAATTTTGCTCAAGGTAATGGAGCAGATATTTGCATGCGTGACTCCCAATGTCCTTCCTTGGCAGTAGGCTGGAATGAAAGATTCATGTGTTGGTGTGAATTCTCCGTTGGGATGGAAGGCCACAAGGCAAACTCGTGCATGTCCTCCACCCGCACTGACCCGCATGAGTTAGTGGCTGATTTTTGGGGGATGGTTGCGCTGTGTGTGTGTCTGTGTGTGTATGTGTGTGGGGTTAGTGTTGGTCAGATTGATCCTTAATATCAGGGTCTCATCCTGATCTGGTATCAGACTACTCATAATCACCATTGCACAGGCAGTCAATTTGGTCAGAGTCAGACTGCAAAGGTTAAATGTGAGCTGTTGCCTATGCAAACTGCATGCCAATTTTCCCTTCCCTATGTTTTAACTTCAGAGTCATATTTCATAATCGCCAACCATTTCCAAGTGGTGGGGTGGTTGTCACGAGAGTGCTATATCCTTGTAGAGTTGTTTGGGAAACCAACACAACCCCTATAGCACAGGTGTCAAACTCATTCCATCGAGGGCCAAGTGTATGCAGGTTTTTGTTGCAACCAATGCACTACATCCCGTGATTTCACTAATTAGCTCACTTCTTCAACTAAGGAGGGAACCTAATTGAAATCACCTGGTGTAATGCATTGGTTACAACAGAAACATGCACACACTCAGCCCTCGATGGAATGAGTTTGACACCCCTGCTCTATAGGGTGTTAGTGTGGTGTATCAATGACTCTATACCCCTGGAGTGTACATTTGGGGTGCAGTGTCCTGCACTCTACCCCTGGTTTTCTGACTCCACAGTAGTGGAACATCTGAACCTCAGAGAGGGCAATGAGGTAGTCAGTGTTCATCAGAAAGGCTAAATAGTACCCCCCCCCCTCTCCCTCTCTCTCTTCTGTTGTCTTCTTTACTAGTGACAAGTATGGAAACATACACAGGACTTCAAGACTGCTGAAGAAAAACACACACGCAGTTTGACAATCTTTTACAGTTACGGTTCACGGACTGAATGGTCACGCCCACGCAGAATATTTTGCATTGATGCATTCATTGAAAACGGCATGCGTTAATGATACTAGCGCTCATTACTTTGGTGCAATGAGGCTTGTGCCAAACATACCGTCTAAGGTTGACGCCAAAAAGTTAAATCTTGGTCACATCAGACCATAGAATATTCCATAGGTGAGATTTCTTCAACAATGGCTTTCTTTTTGCCACCCTCCCATAAAGTGCAGATTTGTGAAGTGCCAGGGCTATTGTTGTCCCATAGACAGTTTCTCTCATCTTTGCCATGAAAGGCTGTAACTGTCAGAGTTGCCACAGGCCTCTTGGTGGCCTCCTAACAAGTGCCCTTTTTGCACGGATGCTCAGTTTTGGAGGACAGCCTTTTCTAGGCAAATTCACAGTTGTGTCATATTCTCTTAATTTCATTATGATGGACTTAACTGTGCTCTGGGGGATATTCAAAGTTATATAAAGATATTCAAAACTTGTATCTTTCCCCTGATTGATGCTTTAGAAAAACATTTTCTCAGAATTGCTTCAAATGTTCTTTGGTCTTCATGATTAAGCTCTTCTTTGTAAATGCACTACCCAACTGTCGGACCTCTCTCAGACAGGTGTATTTCATTTGAAATCATTTGATTTTACCTTAATTGTACACAGGTGGACTACAATCAAATAATTATGTGACCTCTGAAGACAATTGACTGCACCAGAGTTTATTTATGCGTGTCTTAGAAAAAGGGGTGAATACTTATGCAATCAATTATTGTCTGTTTTTTTATTTATAATTAATTAAGAAAAAAAAATTTGTTAATCATTGGCAAGAAATCCCTCCATTTTGATTCCATGAAATAAGAAAAGAAAATGTGAAAAATGCCAACGGTGGTGAATAATTTTATACCCACTGTGTGTGTGTCTACATGTATATGAAAACAACTGCCATAAGCAAAGAACTGCAAACAGGGTCCTATACACTGGAGGGGAGTAGGGAAAAGGGGATTGGGGCAGAGTTAAGGAGGGGGTGCAGCAGGAGGTGAATCATATAGGAGCTATAGGCTTTCCCACGGCTCCCCGATGCTGTTCCGTTCAGAAATCAATGTTTTATTTAAAAAAGGAGTCTTTCCTCCTGTGAAAGGTCCGAGGTTTACTGGCCTCCACTCAGAGCAGAGAGGAGGAGGAGCAAACAAAAGCAGACCCTGAGTAGAGATATCGATCTGAGAACCACTCGGCGGGTTCGGCCGGTGGATGCATAGATGGATAAAGAAAATAAATAAACAAACGCTGAGTTATAAATCGAAACATTCTTCATCCTGCCCCGCTGGCCGCTATTGCCCGTGCGGTGCCCCGGTCCATTAGCACCACGCTCAGCTGCGATGACAGATGGAGGGGCTGCACGCTGGCACCTTGGGGCACCGTTTATTACAGAAATAAAAACATAACCATGTTACAGCGTCGGAGACAGAATGCATTTAAACAGCGCTTATTGGGCAGAAACTTGCCGCAACACCGGAGAAGGCGGAGAGAGGAAGCGGGCACTGCAGGAGTTTGGGGGGTGAATTCCACACAGGAAACATGGCGCTTTGATGTGGGGGGGGAATGGCTGGAATTAGAATCATTACTACAAGCATGAATGTAATGGTGCTGTAGGAGCAGGAGTCTTTTTGCATGAAATGAAGTGTTGCTTATAGAATTTGTAGCTGTCCTATCTATTTTGTCTTTTCCCTTCCTACTTTTTTGGTGGTTGAAAACCCTTTTTTTTCTTTTTTTCTCATTGTAAAACAAGCACGGCCAAGGTAATATATAAATAACATGTTCTGTGAGTATGAAAACACTGTCTCGGAAGCCTATCCATATTTGTGGTCGATGAGGTCAGCGACTTCATTGATGTCTGTTTAAAGTAACGGTGATACAAGCTGTGTGAGGAGAGTGAGAGCAGCTCTGGGCACTTTCAGACCCTTATTACAGGTCTGGAATCTGTTCACCTATCCCCAGGTCTGACCCCAACCATTTAGTGTAAAACATGTATTCTGTTCCAGGATCATTCTTCAGTTAGAGGTAAAAAAACCCCACTCATATTCCCCCGTTCATGGACTATGCTTTGCATTGAGTACCCGTCCCGGCTGGAGAGAGGTGACTGTAAGGATTTAAACTCTGGGATGCACAGAGCTTCCCAAACGTAGCCTAGTGGAATCTTTGTGTGTGTCCAGCTCTAATGGCTATTTCCAGCATCTAATGAGCTATTAATTGAGCTGCAGTCTGTGAAGGGTCCTATATTATGTTCACCTCATTGATTGATTTATGAATTGATTGGCAGGGAAAAAAATCTGTGCTGAAAGCGTGGACACTATGGTTACTGAAACATAACATCTGCCCGTGGGAAACAAAGAAAGAGAAAAATCAATGACATTGAGTCAAACCTGCGTTCTGAGTAATTCATCATGCAAGCACATAAAACGCACATTTTTAATTACCTTAACCAATTGTGGGATTGGCTGGAAACAAATATCCAGCATGCACAGCGGTCCAGAGGACTGGGTTTGGGAAACCCTGCTCTAGTATCACCATTTTGCACCATTACTCCCAGAAGCTGTCCTTCAGACAGATTTGCTGTTAGCTCTGGAGTTGGCAGCTGCTGTACCATTCACATTATTCAAAATGCAATTTCTATTTTCTGGCTGTTGCTGGATCAGCTGGAGAAGCCATTCATCAGCCCCTGCAGAATCTTTTTTAAATGACTATTTAGCGGCGGTGAACATGAACTATACCAGTAAATGATATCACACAGTCTATATTTGTGTTGAAAGATAAGATGCCTATCAATAGTGAAAATAGGTTGTCTCTGTGGCTAGCTAGCTAGCAAACTAGCCATGCACCTTCTTACCCTTGTTTGATACAGGATTACTTACCAACGCACAATTTCATATACAATCGTTTTTACAAATTATTAGGCAAACAACTAACCAAGTAAGTTAAGTGATCATGTATTTGTGTGCTACTACATCGTCATCCATTATTCTACCTTCATGTCTCCCTCTCCCTTCTCTTGGTTTGTAAGGCTAAGATGGTCTTGACCCTGAAATCGAAACTTGCACTTTTGCAGACTCTGTGGAAGGGAGCAGTTTAGGGTGTGATGAGACTTTGTCCTTCACTCAAATTAAGCTCTTTGATATTAAGTCGGAGTGAACGAGGCGACAGCTTATGACAGAACCTGGCGTTTAAAATGAAACCCAATTCCCTCTCCCTCCTGCTCTCGCGGGCCAACCACCGTTTAATTTTCCTTCGTTCCTGATAGAATGCAAGGAAAGCTCACACGCTGTCCGGTCTGAGAAAGTATTCGCTGATCCCAAGCTCTTGGGTCCATGAGAGAGAGAAAAATGTCTCCCAGGTAATTAAGGGCCGTCTCTCGTCTCTTTGCGCTCTCAGCAGACAGCTGGTGTCCATTAGCCCACCATTTTTGCATGGCTTTGATTTTTCCATCAGTACAGATGCCGCTCCATATATGCACGCAGACTCACACACACAGGCATGCACACACGCTCTCACATACGTGTATGTAAACGTACTAGGAGCGCAAAGAATCTTACTGCATATCTTGCGTGTGTGTGAGCCTGCTTTGTGTGTGAATGAGTGTGTGAGTGCGTGCATGTGCTTGTGTGCATGTATGCGCGAGTGTGTATGTGTGTGTGCACGTGTATGTATGTGTCAGTGTGAGTGCATGTGTGTATATGTGCATGTGTGTCTGACTGTATGTGTGAGTGAGTGCATGTGTGTATATGTGTGAGTGTGAGTGTGTGAGTGGGTTTATTTCCACAGCAGGATGGCAGGGGCCCAGCTGCTGCAGGACACGTGAACCTTCGTCAGGGAGCTCCTTCACCCCCCGACCCCCCCACTCCTCCCCCACAGGTCGCCCCTCCCCGGCGTCCATCTCTAACATGCCCCCGGACCCTCCCCCAGAATGGCAGCCGCTCTGCTGCCGACTGTTTGTTCACAGTCAGCATTTGACTCATCATCACAAAGAAACAGGAGCTACAACAAGTGCTATATTGTCGCCTGGACTACTAAGTGTGCCTTTGAGCTGTGCTATAAAACATAGCAATTATGGAGCGCTCTCCCTCTCTATCTCCCCCTCACAGCAGCAGAGCAGGAGATGCAGTGCAGAGACTGGACCACGTTGTCCTGCTGCAGCTCCTCTCTGCGCACCCATACGCATGACATGTCATGCCTGTTTAAGGGCCGAAGGATTTCTCTCTCACCCAGCCGTGCGATGCTGCACCAGCGGTGGCGAGGTGACGACGAGTAAGATGAACAATCCCGATCACCCTGCCCTCCCTGCTCGCCCCCGTCTGAAGGTGCGATGGAATTGTGGAGGCCGCTGCTTTCATCCCCCCAGGGACCTTGAACGTATGATTTTATACATGGTTTACAAGAAAAATCACATTCCGATTTTAGTCAGTCGGGTCATGCACACCCCCTCCCAGGTTATCCTCATGTGGCTTATTCCCTTGAGCACGACTGCACAGCTGGGTAATTTACATTAGAGCTAAAATGCTAACTACAGGTAAATGCCAAAATAAAGGAAACCCCAACATAAAGTGTCTTAATAGGGTGTTGGGCCACCACGAGCCAGAACAGAACAGCTTCAATGTGCCTTGGCACACTCTACAAGTGCCTGGAGCTCTGTTGGAGGGATGCGACAATTTGGTGTTTTGTTGATGGTGGTGGAAAACGCTGTCTCACGCACCACTCCAGAATCTCCCATAGGTGTTAATTTGGGTTGAATTATGGTGACTAAGATGGCCATGGTATATGGTTTACATTTTCACCTTACTTTTTCATGCTCGTCAAACCATTGAGTGACCACTCGTGCCCTGTGGATGGGGCATTGTCCTCCTAGAAGAGACCACTCTCATCAGGATAGAAATTCTTCACCATAGGATGAAGGTGATCACTCCTCACTCCACTCCTCACTACACTCCACACCTTGCGTTGAGTGGACTTAAACCATGCCAAGAAAATGCACCCCACACCCCAACAGCTGCCAGAACCCTTAATTTGCTGAAGTTTATAAAAAATAAAAATAATCGCACAATGCTGCTTCTAGACATTTCTCAAATCCTGTGAGAGACTCTTGAATTGATGAGCTGCACCGAGTCACCCAAGGGCACTGATTTTACACTGAGAAAATACAGTATAATATCATCCATTAGTGTACAATTTCTGTTTTGACATATTAATTTCTAGCCTCGCAGGGTAGTTCTATTCCTGAGTCCATTCAATAGCTTTGCTTACTTGCACCTGGGGACCAGCCACCCAGCCAGGGACCTGCCCTGTAATCACATGAAACCTGGACTCCCAGTGCGAGAGTCATAAAATAACTGTCGCTGGTTTGGGAGGTTTGTGGTAAGGTGTGGTTTCAGCCCCCCCCCCCCCCCATTTCACCCCCTGCCTCCCTCAACTCAGAGAGATCATGATCAGAGGGGAGAGAGACTGGTGTGGAGCCGGACTCATGAAATATTCAGAGCCTCGCTCTTGATAAACCTCCCTCTAATCGAAAGAAGAAAAAAGCCATTCTCCTCCGAGCCGATTTCAGGAGGTAAAAGACGTTGAAGCACTCTGATTTGTTTTTTCCTTTTTTTGCCCTCTCCTCTGGATTAATACTTAATGCCTCCTAAACCCTTGTGCCTGTGAGTTTACAAACAGGGAGCTTTTCATGTTAATGTTGGCGCAATAGTTTTGCTGCTGGGGTCTGGAGGATGACCCGGTGGAGCGCGGTCAAGAGACGGTCAAGATGCGGTCAAACGGGGAGAGGACTTTGTTCAGGCGGTTGGGGTGACACGGTGGCACAGTTATCAATGTGAGTTCTGTTCTGGTTCCTGTAGACCAGGAGGTGGGGGGTTAGGTCTCAGCCAGGAGCCCAAGGAGGACCGGGGGACTGGGATTACCTATAATGGGATTTACATGCAAATTATTTTGTTGTCTTTTAAAAATGATTTAATCAGAAGAGAGAAAAGAAAAATGTCAAAACAATCCAAAGAAGTGTACCTTTTGAAGTATTTTTTGTACCCTGTCTTCCTCAGTAATTGACCGGTATGTGTTAATTTGTGCAGCGTTTTCCAGAATCCATTTCCCTGTGATGCTAATTGGGAGAACAGTACCCATAATGCAACTCTGTGGATTTTGCTCTATCGCCTCTCCATTTCTCCCTTCGTTTACACAAACCCTTAGCCTTGGCTCAATGATAATATTAATGTTTTGTTGCCATTGCCTCTCCCTTTCTCTTGCTCTCTCTCTCTCTCTTTAGCTTTGTTCAGTCTTGGCTCTATGTCATTCTATGTGACCATTGTGTTTCCAGCTCCCTCTCTCATTCTTGCGTCGCCCTTTGTTCCAAGTTGCTCAGCGATAATGTCATAGAGAATTATCTGTATTGTCCAAACATGAAAAACTATGTAATTGCTCTGATTGGCCCTTTTCAAGTGCTAAATAGCATGGAAGCTAGTTTCGTTCCAGTGCAGAGGGGGAGCACTGCTCCTTTGATAATGTCTGATTGGGCAGAAACATTGACAGTGTTAAACACCCAATACCCAATAATGATGTGAGGGCCCAGAGGGGAATAACAGCTTGACAAATAACATAGTCCATTGGAACAAAGAAACGGATCACACAATGTCATTCATTAGTAGGTTTATTAATGAAAATTCATGGTATAATCTTAAATTCTTAAATGACTTTTCCTCACTCCGCTCTTTCACCGCTCAAAAGTTTGCCCCTTCAGTGAGTATGAAAGAAGCAGCTGTCTCTACTGTGCGGGAATGCAAGATGCAAATCTGCAAATGATTGGTGATGATTGCAGCCAATCAGGGCCCTGTAAAAGGGCTCTATCTTTAAGCCATTTTGGAAAATAAGCCTGCCATCAGGATGATGATGTAGCAGCTGATTATGTTTCAGCATTATTACAGCCAGTACCTCTGCTTCCTCGATTGTATTTGAATATAGCAGGGGTCCCCAACCCTGGTCCTGGAGAGAGCCACAGGGTCAGTTGGTCTCTGTTTTCACCTTAAAATCAGCAACCAATTCAGACCCAAGAAACCAGGCGAGGTGAGTAATACTGTGTAACCACCTGCTTTAATTGATTGAATTAAGTGATAAGTAACAAGGGAAACTGGTTCACCAGGACAAGGGTTGGGGACCCCTAGTGTTTAGTGTTTTGTACTGTACTCAGCTCAGTCCACCCAGTTAGGGTTAGTACGGCACATCCACTGCGGGACCGAGGGTAGAGACCGAAAGAGACGGACGAAGAGCTGTCAGCACCGCGGTCATGCAGCAAATGTCACAGCAAAAAACACAAGTCGCCGGCATGTGAAGGCAGACCCCCTCCTCTGCGGCGGAACGGTGGTCGCGGGGGTTTGAGGAGAAGCTGGGCCTTCCTCTAATGAGCTATGCTGGCACAGCCTCACAGCCCTGTCACACGCAGTGACAGGGCTTCACTGCTGGGCTCTGGCAGCCCAGCCCACTGGGGACTTGTTAGCGACTCCAAATATCAACCTTTGTGGAACCCCGCCCCCCCCCACACGTCCCCGACCACACTGGCTGTAATTTGGATTAATAACTTCCTCTGTGCTTGAGGGCGGGGGACGGGGAGGACAGGGAGGGGGGGGGTCAGCTGATTCATCCACAGAGAGAATTCCCTTCTGACTGGCGGGTGTGACTAGGCCATGGCAATGCCTGTCAATCACAGAATCAAGGCTCGGCCTGGGAGAGAGGGGTGCCTGATGCGTCGGCCTCCACGCCCCTTTAGCCCCCTAATCACGCCGCCTCAAACCGGGATACATTTATCCTGAGCAACACCGAACAATCACGATGATTGTCCTGAATTGCCATTTCCTCCATGCTCAATATGCAGTGCCAAATGATCAAAGCAATGGCAGCAGTCTTTACTGCGTGCCAGCCAGTGCTAAGCGTTAGTATCAGACCGTAGAGTTGGACAGTAGTGTCAAATGATAGGTAGGCAATACTGTCAGACAACAATGACTGATGGCGGCCTTTAAAAAGTTCTCTCTTCCTCCTTCTCCTCCCCTCTCGCTCTCCTTCTTCAGCAGGGCAGGCCTCTCGCTCCACCCGCTGCTATGAAATGTAAGCTGATTTGTGAAGATTGCCGTGACATATCCACTCTGCTGTAAACATGGCCCAGACACTGTAATCCAGCTGTTCTCACAGCTGCGTCAGGTAACTCAGGCCTGACGCCGCCAATGCGCCACATATCTGCCTGTGTGGGAATGTAAGCGTGCTTCAATTGTGCTCGGTCCACTTTAGTTTGCAATGTGTGTGTGTGTGTGTGTGTGTGTGTTTGTGATTGTGACATAGCCTACTAGCAGCGTTACTGAGGTCTGCTTCTGCAGCGTAACAGATTCTCCAGCTCCCTTTTGACCTGTATAGACATCTTAACCGGGGGGTGTTGCTATTGTGGTTGAAAAGACACACAGATAAGTTGAATCAGGCGGTGAAGTGCCTGGCTGGAATGGCTGGAATGAAAGGCTTCAGGCACTGTGACCCTGTGGGACCAGTAGCCCTGCTTATACTATGCTCTTCTGCCCCTTTTCCACACACACACGCACACACACTCAAACATATCCACACATGCAAACATGCACATGCAATTGCACATTTCATTTCCTGTGCTGGAAAAAGTCTGTGGAAGTGATGGCAAAGGTTCCTCTGAAAGCCTGTGACAGGAAGCTGTGCACTCTCTTTGTCTGAGCAGAGATGTCATGTTCCCTTATAGCACACTGATTCTACTGAACTGACCCATCGCACAGCATTACATCACATTGGGGAGAAGCACAACCAGTAAGAGACACTGAGCACTGGCAGAGATACCCATCAAAAAATTAACTGTGATCTGTACTGTGTGCATATTTGTACGTATATGTGTGGATGTGCACGCATGTGTTCTGGTTTGAGAATCTTTGTAGCTCTCTTTGCGCGTGTGCTTGTATGTGTGTGTGTAAGAGAGAGGGAGAATTAGTATAATTGTGTTGATGTGCA
>JAINUG010000003.1:11254753-11269753 GCA_029706075.1 Aldrovandia affinis
TGTGCCATCATTTCTCAATTTCTTTATGATTGACTCAACGGTGCTGCAGGGGATATTCAAAGTCTTTGAAATCTTCTTATATCCTTACCCTGATTGGTGCTTTTGAAGAACCTTTTCTAGGATTTGCTTTGAATGTTCTTTGGCCTTCATGATGAAGCTCTTGTTTGGGAATGCACTAACTAACAGTAGGACCTCTCACAGATAGTTGTATTTAATTTGAAATTATTGCACCAGAGTTTATTTGCAAAAGGGGTGAATACTTATGTAATCTATTGCCTGTTTTTTATTTGTAATTAATTAAGAAAAGGCTTTAGTGTTGTTTTTTTATTTGACATTATAGAGTATTTTGTGTTGATAAGTGGTAACAAATCCCAATTAAATCAATTTTGATTCCATGAAGTAAGAAAATGAAATGCCAAAGAGGTTGAATACTTTTTATACCCACTGTATTTACTCTGCCAGACAACCTAGTCCACGGTGACTTACAGCTCCCACAGTTTTAGATCTTGCAGGTGATGTAACGCATTAATATAGCTGTTCCCTTTTTCTTAGCTGTGGAGCAATGCGGTTACAACGGTGCACCACAGTACAAACGTGCCAGGCTGCAGTACAAACGTACCAGACTGTATCGCAAGCTTCCAACATGCTCCAGTTTACCGCACACTGTTGCCCCCCCTCCCTTTCCTTTTATGCTGTGTGGGGATCAAAGATGACTGAATAAGTCCTCCATCAACGTGACAGCCACCAGCTTAAGGTTGCTACCTGAAGATTATATAGGTACACACGTGTAATTAGGTGACGTGTTGAGCGTTAGCCATTCCGTAAGTGCTGTGTGACAAGGTGTACTTGCTCAACACTGGCATGGTAGTTATATACATAATTCCAAACAGCTACAAGGCCTGCTGCGGTGTGAAGTGTGACCGAGAATCAATACTGAAAAGACGGCTCAGTGTGGTCCTTCCCCTCGTAGTATCAGAATCTAGGCAAACTCCTTGTCCTTTTATGATGATGAGTTTCAGGGATTTAATTGGCTCTTCCCACTGAATGTTGATTTACATAAAATTATATTCCGCTGTTTGTTTTCACTCACGGTGAGAGGACATGGATAAATAAAACAAAATATTTGCTAACACCAAGCTGCCTTTCTCTCCCAATAGCGGACAAAAAAAAAAGAAAACCCAGAAGCCAGCAAAGGAAGAAAAAAAATCCTGGGGGAAAAAAGATCATTTCACAGATGGGAGATCAAATCGACAAGTCTTCAAAGAAGGTGACATGTTCCGTGCGCCTGTCTGAGTGAGTGAGTGAATGAGTAAGACTTATTTATTTATATCTATCTGCTGTTTGTGCGCTATTCATTTTACGGGTCGCACAGCCGGGCCACGGCATCTCTGAAATTGAAAACGCAGCCTCGCACGCACACGCCAGTGCACAGTGGCGTGCTGGAGCGTCTCAAGTCTTGGGAGGGGGGGGACGACATACATTTCGAAATCCAGAGGTGGTTCTTACACCACCATAGCTCCGTGATGGGGGGAGTGAGGGGTGTGGACTCTGATGAAAGCAGGGCTTTGTTGCATCACCCTGATCAACATCCTGTGTGGTTCTTGCTACCCATCAGTTAATACTACCTAACAAACAAACTCACAATTTTAGTTGTTTTAATGTTAGTGTGCTCAATGAAATGTAACATTATACATCATTAACAATTTCAATAAACATTTTACACATTATGTTTTGGTCAAATTTAGCTTTAACCAGGCTGATTTGGGGCTAAGCTATGTGTGGTTGGACCACTCTGTGTGCAGTTGGGGCTAAGCTATGTGTGGTTGGACCACATTGTGTACAGTTCGGCTAAACTATGTGCTTCAGGCCACAGTGTCAGTATTCCAGTCCTATGAGCTGAGACCGTTCTAAACTGAGATGTTGCTTCCTGATTTGTGGATCATGATCATCCAGGATACCCGCTCCACACCCCACTCATCTATTCTGCGAGACATTTTGCTGGGTTTTAGAGAAATGCAGAAATACAGTCCTATTCCGTTACACTCAACGGCATCTTCTTCACCACCCCCACTGTCACAGCCTCTCCCCTTCAGAGCGATCGCCCAGCCGGATACGATTTCTGTTGTGTCGCTTACAGGCTTCTACGGTACTGAGGTAGGAATAGAACAGTAGCCTCACAGACCAACCCGCGTGCTGTACCCAAAAAACGCAGGGCGCTGCGTTATTCTGGTGCGGAAACACAATATGACATTAGAGCCCATCATCAATTAGTTTGGTACACCGGTAATGTTGTCAGCATTCTTCACTGAGATATATATCTTTTTTTTTAGTTGTTACATTTTCTGTCCTTGCTACATGATCACCCAGCTTGTTCTTTCTCATTCTCGCACATGCTTGGCAATTTATACGCTACTAGGATAGAAATCCATTCATTACACAAACGCAGATCAACCCACAGACCCAGCCCAAAGTTACTGGAGCTACACGATTCCGGAGTGGAGGCAGAGTGCAGTAATTGCAGCTATCATAGATGAACTGTCGCAGAAGACCTTTGGGAACTCTGTTGCCGTGTGAAATAAGGGTGCCAGATCAGGATTATGTTACCATCCACAGAGGACGCGATTGGCTTGGGCACTTTATGGATAATTAAACGCTAGGAAAGACAACCCCAACCAATCAGGGAGAATTGCAGGGATGGGCTTGTTGCCTTGGCGCTGGTTCTCATGGGAACATGCTCAGCGAGGATATGATTCATTGTCATGGTATCCTCAGCGCACATAAACAGGCGAAGATAATTAAACAAAAAAAACCTCTTGGAGCAACATATATATGGGAAATCTTTCTTAAAGGACTGCATGAATTGAAGGCTGACTGTGCCGAAAATGAGCATTCGGTGGTTTCCTCTCTCGATTCATTTTAATCTTCCTGCGGTGCAGTAACTGATTCAGACTCAGCGCCAGCCTATAACGCTGCGGACGTACAGATGGAGGTTCAAACCATTAAGAACTGCCACAATCTCCAGACCGACCCTTACCGCATTCTCATTCAAGGTGTAAGGAGGGGTGTAAACTATAGTGACACAGTACATCACCCTCGGATGGAACCACAGCCCCTTCGCATTTGGGTTTTGATGTCCTGGATGGGTGCTTTTCTATTGGAAGGGAGATTAAATAAATAATGTTTTTGAATAGGAAAATTACAGCTTAATGAGATCGGGGAATTTAATGAGATTGCAAATTGCTAGCCATTTGGTTTATCGTCACTATTATTATTTTGTGTGCATTTATTTGAGTTTTATTTCCTCTGGAGGCTGAAGGGGGGGGGAGAAAAACAAAAACAAAGGGAGAGGTAAAGGAATAATAAAAGGAAAATGTGCGGAGTGGGCCAATTAGAATAGAGACACACTGTGGGGGGAGGGGCCCTGGACAAGCGCGTGAGAGAGAGAGGACCGTATGGGTGTGTGTGGGTATGTGCGTGTATTTGTGGGACTGTATGTGTCTGCCTGTGTGTTTGTGTGTGTGTGCGTGTGTGTGTATGTATGCATTCTTAGTCATGTGTGAGTGTGTGCCTGTGTCTGTCTGTGTGTGTGCACGATTTTGTGTATGTATGCATGTTTGCCCAGATTGTCTGAAAGCAGTCGGGAGAGATGCTGAGATTTGTGTGAAATAGAGGGTCTGGTAGGGGAGCAGTGGTCCAGGGAAGGGGGTGAAATGGACACAAAATAGGGTGTTAGAGAGAGAGAAACAGGGGCTTGGAAGTGCAGAGCGGTGTGTGATAGAGGGGCTGGGGGGGTGCTGTGGAGGTTTGGCCAGGTACAGCAACATGGGGTGGGGTGGGGGGAGGTCTCCTGACAGCTCTGTTCCTTTCTGTTCTCCTGCAGGGAGAGCTAACATTTCAGAGACCCTGTACCCCCTCCCTTCTCCCCCGCCAACAAGGAAATTGATTTAGTGCAAATATCTTTTTCTCTTGATAACTGCACTCGCCAGCAAGCAGAGCCGAGTCCTGGAGTCAGTCAAGAGAAAGAAAAATATTTACATTAAGCTTGGCAACAGGGGTCTCTTTCTGAAGCAGGACTATCTCTCCACCGTGAATTAAAACGTGGTTGTTTTTCTTGGCCGTAGTGCGGGCATTTTAAATCAACATAAACAGCACGCCGCAACATGAACAAGAAAATCAAGCCTTTCACTGGCCGGGGTTGGATGTGTACTTCTGATAACCAAGGCGTGTGTGAAATGTGGAAAAACGTGCAATGTTTCTCCCAGCCAGACCATGCCAGCTCTGAGACACTGCCATATGGCTCGGATTAGCTTTATTTATGAAAGCTCCAGTCTGGGTGCTTTGAGCTAAGTGCCGCTACTACGTCTCTAAAATGTTTGTCCTCTGCACTCAATTAAGTGTGTGCGTATGTGTGTGCATTTTTCGCCTTTAGGTATTCTCTTTAAAGGTTAAAGAGGGGAAACACATGTACAGTTGCCCTAAGCTCTCTATTGCTCTTAATGAATATGACAGATTTAGTACTGCATCTGTCTCCTTTAAAAGGGCCATGAAGTGCTCTTTGTGGAAACAAATCGGGGGACAAACTGACAGGTGGTTGTAGTTTGCCATCACGTGTGGTTTAAGCCTTTTTTCCACAGACAATCTGAGTCATTCCTTGAGGTATAGATCAGAAAATATATGTGCATAGGTATTTGTTATGAGTTTCTCGGTGTTGTTACTGTGGTATATGTGCATATGTGTATGTGTGCGCGTGTGTGTGTGTGTGTGCATATGCTGCCTGACACCTCAAGCTCTGGCATCCATCTCTAGACCCACACCATCTCCTCTGTCAGGATTATCTCAGCTGTTTATCAGTGCTGTGGCTCCAGTCGCCCTCAGTACAGATTCCACTGAACACACAGATCCCTCTGCTCCACCTTAACTAAGAGAGAGACTAGCACAGACATTAACAATCAATGAGACCGGCACTGAGAGAGACCTACTTCCAATGACTGACCAGCCCTGAGCTGGATGTTTTTGTACCGGTTCTACCAGTCATTTGGCCGCTCACCTGTATTACTATGACTATATGCACACAGTTCTGACTACACGTCTGCTGGTGAAGCGAAGTTGTAAGGAATAGCACAATAAATTGGCTTAGAATCCCACTGTATACAGTGTTCCACAGTATAGGTTTTGTTAAGGCCGGCTTCCTTATTAAGAAATCTGTCTGCTTTAACAGAGCCATGACAAAAAAGTTAAATAAACTCAACCCAACGCCACAGTAAGGCTGTCTGCAGTATTACCACCAGCTCTGGTACCGCCATAACTTTCTAACAAATTTCTATGTGGAACCCTGACATTTATGGGTTCTGCATTGGCATCAGCTTTATGATGTCAGCATTACATTATGTGGAGTGGGAAGAATCTGGTAGAAACCGCGTCTCTACCAGACCGGCCCTGGTCGTCAGCCCCGATTGGAGGCGGCGTTTGGCTGTCCGCCTCCGGGGGAGGAGGGAGGGTGAGCCGGCACAAGTCCGTCGAGGAGCAGGAAAAAGGCGTCCGTGGTAGAATTCCATCTCGGAAGAGGCGGATATAATCGGCCCGGAAATAGTGTCTCGACCCAGAGGACGGGCGGCGGAGTCGTGGGGGAGGGTGAATTGAGATAAATAGAGGGTATAATTGGCAACCAAATTGGGAGAAAAACGTGGAAAAATTTGAAATAAATGTATTTAAAAAAAAAAATATATTAAATAAATATGCCTAAATACAGACAAGGATTATAAGAGCACACCTGACTCTTCCACCATCACATAAATGGATGAGCAAGCAAACTGTTGGTGGTTATATATAATGCATGGCTATATATGCAGAAATGAGCACATGAATGGGAGGCAGAGTCCATGCTCACAGAGAGGAGAAGTGAGCTCACTCCATCACCGACAACCCAGATTTCCTTCAAGCTGGTGTGACTCCACTCTTCCGTCATGCATCACTTTCTCCTGAGAAAGAGAGAATGATGGAGGGCAGGAGATGAAAATGCAACTGCATCATCTCGAGTCCCCCTGAGATCTAATCTGTAGGAGCCCAAAAGTTTTCTGTTTGTGACCTCACCCCAAAAACTAATGGGTTTTTTTTGTAACTTCCTGGTGGAGTTCTCACTTTTTCAAGAAGTGTGGCTTTTCAACCTTGTTAGAATCCTGGGAGCAAGGTGTGGTGTCAGATCACTTTTACCCTCTTCGTATTCTCCCATGTTGGGGGGTGTGGTACGCTAGGGAAAACTCAGCTACATGATTTGGAACATTTCAGCATCAGAGATCGTCAGACTGTTATTTGCTCGATCAAACCAGCTCACTAATGTGATTCCAACAATCTGTTGGACTGTTGCAGATTTCTATAGGAAAACTGATATTTAGGACTGCAAAGACTGACTGGGGGATAGGGGCTTTTAGTGGGTGTGTTTTTTTGACTCTCAGGCGTTTTGCCCTTTAGTGGTTTATTTGGCACATTTCCATTTCCTGTTTACATTCTGACAGACATTACTGCATCTCTCTCTTTCTCTCTATTCCATTAGTCTGCATATGAGGTCATTCAGATCTACTGTTATCTGCTGTTATCAGTCACAATTACTTATGGTTATGGTGTCCTACCAAACAATTAAACTACCTCTTACAGCTTCAAAGCTATAAACTCCTGGTTGGGGGCCCCTGTTAAATCAAATACGCACAAACACCATATTGAAGTTATGCTTCTGCATCTGAATTAGTGTGCTCTATATGAGCTTGTTAAAAAACTTCACCTTTTAAAGGCCCTGCACAGTCATTGTATTTCACATGTAAATTACCTTAGAGTGTGCCAAAAACCATCTTTAATACTTTTTCCCTCGATTAAAATGCCCAGAATTGGAAATATATGCCTTATTTCTCATCTCTGACTATGAGCAAGGCTATAAGGCCGACTGAGTGGGCAGGGAGCTAATATTCACACGCTCACTTTATTTTACACACTTACTGACCTACGTCAGCAACAAGAGTCATGTGTTTTGGAAACTAAAGTCGTGAGAGTGCGCCAAACCTTAATAAATTACAGCCATTTCTCTCGCTCCTCTTCTTTTTTTGGTCAAATCCGTAAGGACACTTTTGTTTTTTGACATCCAGGCACAACACAGTGAGGTTGTACCATGTTAGCTAACACCTATTACTATCCGTCATTATTACATTTTTGTAGCTAGCTACATTTGCTAGCTAGTAAACAACATGAACGTGCCTCCTCTAAGAACTGATGACGTTTACAGGCGGTGGTAAGCTGTCATTGGTGAATTAAAATGAACTGCATTTTCTGATGTCACAAATACTCAGCCATGTCAGTCAATAGGATTAGAACACAATATATTTTTACACAGAGGACCCTGACCCAGCTTTATCAGCGTACCCGCAACAGTCCGTTTTAAAGCTTTCAACATCCCGCTTTCATCCAAACATCATCCTATTTGGTGAAAAACATGATTTTGACCATTCAGAGTCTTTAAAATCTCAGCTTCTCCCCATTTGATAAATTAGTAGAACTTTGAAGTCAACGAAAACACTACTGCCTTATCAACCAAATAGCCTCTATTAGCCATCTAACCAGCTATCTCCTTGTACTGGCAGCTAACTACCTAGCTGGCAAGCTAGCAAAGGTAAGGAGAGTAGACTTTTTGCAATGCTGCATTGCACAAACTGGCTCACACAAGCAGCTATGGCCGTCAAAGGAAGAATACATTTTAGGAAATACGGTTAACTAATTCCCAGATTGTAGCTTCCTATTCATGTTCTACTGGTGTTTAAGAAATGATGTTTTTCACTCAGGCCTGAACTTATTTATTTTATTTGTCCAGGAGAAAAGAGTTTGACATCTCTTTTTTTAAGGGGGACCAGGCCAAGAGAGCATCATACATAAATATAAATACGAATACACAAGCCTATATTAAAAATGTCAACATAGGAAAACTGATATTAAAACAAATACACAGGCAGTCAAGCAAAACTGGTGTACCCTCAGCTGCTGTAAGTAGCAACTGATTCAGAGTGCATCCAGTGCTGTGCTAGTCCACAGGACCCAATTACATTAAGTATTGTAGCTACAGCCACAGCAATACTCCATATTGTTGCACTTGATTGTTCAAGAATAGCCTATTTACAGACATAATTAAGATACTACAGCATTAAATGAATGCTATGAAAAGTCCTCTGTGTCAAATAAGAAACGATCATACACCCTCAGTAATGAGATGCAGACTATCAAAAGAACCAAATAAGATCATTTCTGATAAGGTCTCACTGGTATTAACTACAAAAATACATTTATTAGCTAAAAAAGGCAATGTTTTGTTCTCTGCATTCCTCATCCCTGATGAAGGCGCAGAGGGAGAGCCAAAACTAATAAATACATTGTTTTAGTTAAAAAGAGTAAAAGGTTTGTTCAATAAATACTTTAGCCTTTGTAGTTAAATATGAAACCTGAGCATGTACAATGGAGAGAACTAACTCAGCATGCTTACCTAATGGCTGCCTGGTTCTGCTGTCTTTTATCAACTGACCCATAACTGCACACCCCTGAGCTAGTGGTCCCCAAAACTTTTTCATAGCCTTGTTCGCGTACCATGTCTAACGCAGGTAGAACCTTGTTGTGATCTCCCAATCAGCATTTACAAGCACCTTTGAGCTTCCTGTGGTGTGTTAGTGTAGAAGGACGAGAGTGCCCCAGCTGACCTCATCTCAACTCTAAATGGTAGAGGCTAGATGCTCCCCCTCCAGAGGACGGTATGTGATCCGAGATATGATTGACTTGTTATTTTTTCAACAGCGTACTTCGCATCTCTGTCCTCTGGAGGGGGAGCATCTATCCTCTACCAACTCTAAATAGCCTTTGTCATCCCACAGGTACAGTACCAAAGACAATGATCAAAGACAATGGCGTGGTGTGTAGAGGGGACCCCGTCCAGACCCCTCCGCTCCGCCTCCGCTGGCAGACTGACTGCCCCATCCCTCCGGGCGCCTGGCAGCCGCTCTCGCGGTCTCGCCTCTTCTCTGTCCTGGTCCCTCGTTGGTGGAACGACCTCCCGCAATCGGTCAGGACTGCGGAATCACTCCCAATCTTCCGCAAGAGACTCAAAACCCACCTCTTCAGACTCCACTACCACTGAACACTGTCCATCTAGTCAATCTGTTTACTTGTTTAAAAAAAAAAAAAAAAAAAAAAAAAAAAAAAAAAACACCCACTAACCTTTTCTTTCCCAATGTTACAGGTATGATACGCAGATGCCTGCAATGATGTCTTTTGCCGTTTTACTGCACTGATCTTGTACGCTAACTTTGATTGTTCTCGCCTTGTATTAATGCACATCTTGTAAGTCGCTCTGGATAAGAGCGTCTGCTAAATGCTTAAAATGTAAAATGTAATGTAAATGAACTCAAATCCCCAGGTGTGATTTCACATCAGAATGTGATTGATGAATAGAGCCACCCTACTTAACTAAAACGGTAGCACACCGTCTCCTTAGCAGGCCAACGGGCAGGCCTAATTTTGATGGGGAAATTAAGTGCTTTATCTGTACTTACCTCCTGCTTAGCCCTGTTTATTTATTCGTTACAGTTGTTTCTTTTCTTAATCTGGAGTTTGCTGGCTGGCGGCTGTTTGAATTAGCAGGTTCGGCACTTGCCCGGATATCAACAGAACTGCGGTAGCCGCTCTTGCGCGCCGCTGCAGGCGGCCGTTGGGCTCGTGCCCATTGGACATGAGGCGACAAGCCTGCTTGCGCTGTTTTAACAGACTGGAGCCTCACAGGGTGCGTTTAAAGGGATTATGCGAATAGCTGCAGGTCTTTATCGCAAACCTTCCTGCTGGAGATTACACAGGGAGGGAGGAGTCCAATGGTTTGGTTTCCCAAACAGCGTTGCCGTAAACATTCGACTACAGTATCCATGCAGAGTTAAGAGGTTTAAATGAGAAACTCGACAATGGAATCACTCTTGATTATTTTATATTTTTTTTAAAGCGATGACTCAAATTAACCATATTATTATTAGCGTAATTACTACTAACATTTTTTAGTTATTCGTTTTTCAATGCAAATATTTTAGCAAGTTGTATCTGAGTAACCACACTATGGAAAAGTATTGCATACACTACAGCGTCGTGCGTGGTTGGATTACTGTTGTATTGTAGCTGTGCAGATGGATAATTAATTCTGACACGGCTATTTAAGTGACGCAACATGTAATTTGACAGACTGTGGTGCACCATTGAGCACATTATGAAGAACGCATTATACTGATGTTAATTATTGATATATCTTAGTATCATTTTAACATAGATCGTTTTTCCAGATCGACAAAATAAAAAAAAGAATGAGGTACCTGCAGGCTGCATATTATAAGTAGGAAGAGAGTAGTTTAATATGAATGAGATCTCTGGGGACTTTGAGTGAAAGAATGAATAAATTCCTGCCGCGCCTCTTCTCTGAGTTTTACAGTAGAGCGGAGACCATTGAAACGCGTCTCGGTAAATTACAGTTTGTTCTGTGGAGCCTCTCTGAACACAGCTCGAAGGCTGGACTGGAGCCTACAGTCGGCTCACAAAGGCACGGCTCTGCCTTCACGCTCTCTGAAAACTCTCCACAGCTACACGTAGCAAACAAAGAGCGGCCGGACATCCATGGGATTATTATTTAGAGACTTGCGTGTTATTTTCAAACCGATAGCCACATCTGACTATCCGTTTTGAAGGTCAAAAAACGGAACGTAGGTAGGAGCGGTACCTTTGGGGATCAGACAGCGCCCGCGCGCTCCGCAAGCGTTCGTCATCCAGGTAAGGAGTCAGTCTCGTGGAAGTCTGAAATCGAGAATAGGTTTTTGTTTTGATTTTGTTCTGCGTGATGCAAACGTTCGTGCGTTTGTTGAATAATGTTGCCATGACATTTGAGCTCGTCTGATTTATCCTCATTTGTTTTACCAAATCGAAATGTGTAGTATGGCTACTGTTATTTAATGTAAAATTGAATGTGTTAATATGTGGCAGTATACAGTGACAAATTAGATTAAAAAACAATGTAATTGTATACATACTGTAGCATACTAGATGACATGCCAATGTTAAACTGTTCTAATGTCATCGTATTGCTCATATAGAAATGCATGTTTTTCATACAATATAGCCTACTGAGACGTCTGTGTTTGCTGCTGCAAGCACATATATGTTATTAGCCATAATTACATTACTTTTGGCCTTAATTGTGAAGTGAATTACTGCTACGAAAGTGTTATAATCCCTGGAATATACATGTATGCATTATTAAATATTCCATTGTTATATCAAGTAGACAACCAATTTCGAAACAAATAGACAGTGTTAGGCTACAAATAGTCTATTCTGGAAATGCATCATTGTGGGCTTGAGTGGCGTTGAGTAAATCGAGTGACATTTGACGTGTGTTGCCTGAGAACGTTAAATGAATCGAGTTCTCAACAGACCGAACCTTGGGTAAAGTCAATAATGAATACCCTATATCCTTGTATTGCCGTGAACTATACATGCGCTTGCATAGACCCGTGTGGTTATGTGCGAGGAGCGCCGAAGAATTAACACATAATGCCATCCTGTTTGCTGAAGATGCGTTTCACGCTGCAATTAAAGAAGAGAGCACGCTTTCATCTAAGGGCGCATTTCCCAAGCTTTTATCATGTAGAAAGCTCATCTGACGGGAAAATTGCTGTCGCACTGACAGGTAGCAGCTGGTATGGCAGCATAGTCTGTTGGATCGCGATAAAGAAACACATTTAAAGGTGTAATGGCACCATAATAGGGGCAGGGTAACATGGATATTACGCTGTACCTGGAACTGAATAGAAATATTAAATGTGAGTACAGTCTTTTGTGGAATTGCGGAAGCAAATGCCTTGATTAATTGGAGTCATAAACATGACTGAAACTCGATATTTCTGCTGTTCCGTACGTTTATTTAACAAAACCACCTATTATGGGTTTCCAGTCGGAAGTGATTCTGAATTTCTTCGTCGATAAAGGCTACGTCCAATATTATATTCTAAAGAACGCCAAACTTTTATATATATTATCATGCGCTCGCCCACTCTGTCGAAACAAAACAAAGAAGACTTCACATTATTATAGCCAAGGCAATTATTTAGGGCTTGTTCAATTTATCGGAACATTTAGGCTACCTCATTTGGCTAAGACCATATTTTTCTACCTTTCACTTCCGAAACAAAGTCGCCGGAATAATGGCTCATGCCGTGTCTTCCATGACAATTCATTAAAATGAAATACTGGCCTTTGTTTTCGCAGATAAATGACCATGTTTCAGCCGAATAATGAAATGCTGTCTGAGCTTATCTTCTTCGCTATAAACAGTCCTTCCAAGGGGATAATAAATTAGACTGACAAATATGTTAAGCCCGGCGCAAAATCCTTCAGATGAGAGCGATGTCTAGGAAAACTTCCGGATTGTGATATTGCTGCTGTTGTTTTAATTGTTTTAACTGCTTCTGTCTCGAGGGTATTACAGTGAGTTACATGTAAGATGTACAAAATTCATCACCCAATTGCCCTCTGTTAAATTGAATGTATGCATTCAGTCATCCTTTGAATGTGCTTCGGCCTTTGATACGACTGGGGGGGAAATAGAAATAATATCAGGGGAAGATGTGCTGTATTGTTATGGAAATTACAGAACCTTATAGGCTGCCCTGTTTGCTATCCCAGGGTCTGCAGGTGAGACTTTTCTTGCTGCATATTCAGCCATTTGTAATAACACGCTGTCCTGGCTTTTTTGGAGTATGTTTACATCATAGCTGGGTTCCCTGGGGGAAGGATTATTGGCGTTTCATGAATGATTCAGAGCCATTATTAGTGTTTGCTCAGTAGTGTGTCTGTGCGTGTGTGTGTGCCTCTGTCTGAGTGAGTGTGAGAGAGAGACGCAGAAAGAGATTCGGCACCCTACAGAGCAAACCTGGTGTGACCAAGCTCAATCGGCCTGCACTAAAATAAGATTATATAGGTTGCCAGATCTGCAATGAGGGGAAAATATGGTGGCCATCCTACCAAGGCAGATGGATGGATGGGTGGGGAATGAGGGTGTGTGGTGGTGGTGGTGGTGGGGCAGGGGTTGTGACGAAGGCCACCCTCTTTACGCCGCTTTGGAATTCATTACTCTTGCGAACTGCTCAAATTGCCTGTCAGTTTATCTTTTCCTGGAGTAGGCGTTATGACTTTTCTGCTCCTTTATGCAAATGTTATGGCGGGTTGTTAGAAGGTCAGAAGGGTGAAGTAGACAGGGTGAGAATGCTCTCATCTCCTGTGGTGAATCTCACTAAGAGCTTTAGAATGCATGCTACATTTATCAGGGAGATGTCTGCCCATACACCAAAGAGATCACTTTCATTAACATTTCAGATCGCGTTTGTATGGCGCGGACCGTCGAGGCTGGTATTAAGCGCATTACGTAAGAGGTCCTCGATGGCAGGGCGTGCCATTTTACACCTGGCAAGAGAGTGTAGCCTCTGGTCCCCCGGGCTCTCTTCCCTCTCCTCTTTTCCCCAGTGCACAAAGGCGCACACCCTGGACCCTCTGCAGGGTGCGGGTTTCTTCTCGCCATCTCCGCCTGACTGCCCAGGCTTTGAAGAGGTGGGCTGTTAGAACGTGCGGTGTCACTCGGCACCAGCACACGGATTCCGGACTCTTCCTCGGCCATTTTATGACAATTGCAAAGTGAGCTCAGTCAGCCAGGAACAGGAGAGAATGAAAACGGGGCCGTGTTTGCACCCCTGCATTTCCGCTCCAGACAGCCGTCATTACAGAAAGGCCAACCTGCCATTAAGTACAGCCAGTGCAGGAGTGAGCTTAGTCCACCCGGACCCCTCAATTTCCCCCTCACACACACACACTCACACTTACACACATACACTTACACACACACACACACACACACACACACACACACACACACACACACACACAGTCATACACTTACACACAGACTCATTCACTTACAGACACACACGCAGCCCATCTGTAACACTAGGAAGACTAAACTGGTCATGGTAAAGGACATCTTGACATCCTTTATTGGTATTCCATTGTACTCGTGGAGAGGAGATGAGGAGTGGAAATTCCACCCTTCCGCGCCTCACAGGGCAGTGACCGTGCGTGTGTGTATAAATCCTTGCAAACTATATGCTTTAGCACAGGAGGCAGAAGAAGCTGCTCGGCACAGTGCTGGGTTTTAGGAAATGGATGTTTTCCACCAAGTTTACTGCACAGTTGAAAATGGGGGACAACGAGAGAGAGAGAGAGATGGCAAACAGAGGCCTCAAACATGTCTATTTACTGTTAATATCTGAAAAGAAATAGACAAGAGTCTAAGAAGCTCTGAAGTACAGTATGAGTCTGCATTAGAGGGCAGAAGCTTTCACAGAAAATAGACTTAGCAATTCTTGATTCTTTTTCTTTCTTCCCCTCTCTCTCTCTCTCTCGCTCGCTCTTTCTCTCTCGCCCTGTCTTTCACAGTTGAATTTGCGGGTCACCCGTTGTATTTTAGGGACAGGGACCATACCTGGGTAAATAAGCATAACACCCTCACAGAATTTCTGTAACAATCCAGCCCCTTCGATGGTAAACAGCGGGGCTGGCTGTCAGAGGGCTTCGTTTCGGCTGGCGAGTCAGGGGTGCTGCAGAGCCCCAGTCGCATCGCCTGTGAGCCGGGTGAAAGGCATTGTGGGAGTTCTCCGGTTCTGGTTGGCTGGCTGCTCGGGAGCAGGCGGGCAGGCTCTCCTCCTCCTTGAGAAACAGCCTGTAATTAGTACTGGGAGCTGACTGCCGCATTCCCCCACTCGGAAAATGACAGAGTCTCCTGCCGATAGTGCAACGGGCCTGCTCGGCAAGACACACATAGCCTGACTGTGAGATCCTAAACAGGCCTTGCTCCCCTCCCCTCCCCCCCGCCTCCCCATTGCTGCTACTGTGTGGTCA
>JAINUG010000003.1:11877253-12079753 GCA_029706075.1 Aldrovandia affinis
TCCATTTAGGTTTCTATTTGGTATTAGCATCCAAAGGGACAAAGGAGATATCTCTTGGGATCTAGATGAAATTTTTTTCCATTGACATGAAAGGGGCTGAAGATTATCAAAGAGATTTGAGAAGATCAATTGGCAGGCAGCTGGTAGGAACGTAGGATTATCAGGAGGAAGAAACGAGAAAATATTTAATGCTTCTTTTCCTTCTTGGAAGGACCCCACTTGTCTTGGGTATTTCACACTAAGACGCACAGGAAAGCAGGCTGGGCGGATCTCTCCCGACTTGGTGTCGTCGCTCTGTAGTTTGCAACGAAAGATGGGAGCACAAGCGAGGATCCGTGGCCTGTTGAAATTAAGCTGCCATCTGTCCCAGAAGAATGGAATATAATTCTTAAGCCTGTGCGAGAAAGGCTCCGCTGCCTTTACTTAACAGCTTGTGGTTAAAGGAAGACTTCAAACGATTGTGCATCTCCCTCTTAAGTGATTTCCGCTGCTTTGGATTACTTTCTTTTCAATTTGTCCCAATCCCAGGTTTCATTGAGTACATTCTTTTTTTTTACTGTAGGTGACTCTTCTAGCTGATCTTCAAAACAAGCACATGCCAATTCAAAAGGACTGATCACATGATACTGTGCCTATAGGTGGCCGAGACACAAAAAAGAATGTTCTGGGTTTCTGTCCCCTAAGATTACTCTAGGACCCAAGGCCTTGTGTCAAAATGACCCGGACCTAAAACTCAAAACAAAGAATTGTTATCTCAGACAGTGGACTGCAGCCCTACAGAATAAGGGTAGGTTATCCTGAAATAATTGTGATACACAAGAACAATTTGTACAATCTTCAATTCAATTTAATATCACAACACATTCCAAATAATGTGTTATGACCTTTTAAAGGGTCTTTATTACCACAATACGATAGAAAACTTTTTCAGAAGACAGTCAATAAAGAGGAAATACATGACTGAACATTATTCCCTCTAGGATATTTAAACATCCAACTTTATAGCTTGTTCTCAATGCTGCCAAAATGTATTTTTTTTTAAGTTACTTTTTTCACTACATAAACATTATGACTATGACAGTAACGGAAATGAACAAAGGATTGCATACATAATGAAAAACATTTGCATTTGTTAATCTAGAAACTGCAAATCAGGAGGGCCGAATAGCAAACCTAGGCCTCTATTCAATCTGGCATGCATTTGTCCTGATCTCCAGAGCAAAAAAAAGAAGAAAGTGATACAAGGTTTCATGGCAAACAATTGTTTATTACTTTCAAAGACTGCTAAACGCACATATGAGGCATGAAGAAAAGTTACACTTGCTTAACTTAAAGAATAAAATGCAGGGCAGGTAGGCTGAACAAGGGCCAGAGTGGAGAACGGCAGGATTTCTCCAAGTCTCTCTGCCTTTTTAGCATTAAAGCATGCTGAAATGAAAGTGTGCTCAAAAAAGAACCGTTCTGTTACAACAGTAAATCACTGTGGAGAAACTGCACTTCAAACTCTGCCTTATATATTATTCAAAACTTTGGCTAGAAAAATAAAATTTTTAGATATATATTTATTTTGCAAGATATATATATTTTTCAAAATAAACATTACTGTGCAAAACTATGTATACAGTACATATATAGGCAATCCTGCATACATCTCTCCTGTACTATATCTGTTGGTGTACAGAATTGATGAGGGTTTTCAAGTTGTTAGAACACATCATCGACACAAGCCCTTTTCAATGTCACAATGAACTGCTAGGCCAGGATTACTCCTTTTGATTGGTTTATTACTGAGGGTTTGTAGTCCTATCCTGGCGAAGGACATTAGGCTGAAGGCACACAAGTAGACTAAATTCAATATGCCCAACTTACTCTGAGCTTGTGGACTCAACGTATGCAGCCTCATATGAAACTTGTCAGTTTCAGATATTGCACTGCAATGTACAATGTGTCAGTATTCACTCGTTAAATGCCCCCCAAGAAATTAACACTCCCAGAAACCGTGAGTGGCTGAATTAAAAATTCAGAACCCCCTCCAACATAACCTGACCCACCCCACCTGCCCACCCTGGTCCCCCACCCAGGGTAAATTCTAATTAATTTAGCTCCAAATCAGATACGTTTCTGTTACATGACAAAAGTAACATCCCTGGGTATCCCATCAACACATTCAACCATCGCTGTATCTGACACATGCATGGAAAAGTCAGACAAGACCAGGAATGAAACAGTTCAACACTCCTAGGCCCACAATCGGCAGAGTGCATCAGTACCAACACCTGTCCAATATTCCTGCTGAAACTAGCAATTTACAGTGATCAACTTCACATCTGCACCACTGTGATTAGCAGTAAAAGCTTTGCAGCTGAGGTTGAAGAATTTCACCAATTATTTGACCCAGGTTTGATACCATCCACAACGAAAGCTGTGGGTCCCAAAGACTGGGTTTGACAAACACAGTTTAAACAGAAATATGGAAAAAAAACTGCAGTGTGAAAACCTCAAACTTGTCCAACAGCTAAAATAACTAGCTTTTCCTCCCCATCAATACCATATACAAAAATCAAACATAAAATTAAATGGATTGAATTCACAAATACTAAAAAGCCTTTCCTTTACATTATCTCACCAACATTCCCAAAACAAGCATGAAAATGTCCACTGCATAAATAAATATATTACGCTGCACTACACAATATTCACTGCAAAATACTTCCCTTAATGGATAATACAGTCTACAATGTGTTAATATTAAAAGTGCCATGAGTGGCCGAGAATGTCCCAAATCTGGTGGCAAAGGCAACAGCAAATCGCAGCTACCTCCTCATCAATTTTCAAGTTGTATTCAATTTTAATAGGGTTAAAAATATATAAAATGTGAGGTTGAAAAATGGATGAAGGAATACACTATGCAATAGATGCAAGCTGTGCCACTGTGCTGCTGACTCAAGCACAGTACTTTGAATTGTAAATTAAGTCCATAATCTGAGTGTTAATCAGACTTTCAGACTGCCAATTATGCCTTTTTTCATATTTTTTATGCTCAATTTAAAAAAGCAATCTAGAAATCGCATAAATTAAATGAAAATATACTATTTGTTCATTTTCAATCTCTTCTATCAGACAGGAAAACAATAAGGGTATGCAAATTGGTTAACAATAAATATTCATCAGAAACAATGGCAATAAGCTTATATAAAACTGTACGGAAATAACAGAATATTGTTACTACTTAGAGAAGAGGTAGCCATTCCAAATAATCTGATTAACAATGTAAATATATATATTTTTTAACTATTGCTATTATTTTCAAGTGAATATTACATGAGAGAAGCTGGTCAGACTACAAGATGAAGTGTGTATTTATCTTTTTAAAAAGTAGTTTTCTGATTTTATCCCGTTTTTCTCCCAATTTGGGAGCAAATTATACTGCTATTTTCAGATCAATCCCTCCCTCATAGTTCGCTGCCATAGCCCTGTGACCAGTAGTGACAAAGGTGAAGTATCATCTCCTCCGAGATGGCACTCGTCATGCTGTTGACCATAACTCCGGCACCCCAGAGCCACTCCTGTGCGCAGCAAACATCTTGTCGGCTTCCCTCCCGCCTCCCTGGGGCGGACAGCCAATTGCCACCCCCGGTGGCACTCCCGGCCAGAGCCGACTCTGGCGCAGCCGGGGAATCGAACCCTGGTTGCCGTGGCCAGCGTCGGACGTTGAAACCACTAGGCCACGCGGGAGGCCTGAGTGTGTATTTATAAAGATCCTGCATGTATGCACGCACGCACCCACAGTGTCAAATTCGACATCTGATGTATGCAGCCTTAATTTTGAATTAAGGATTAGCCACTGACAACATTGGTATTTATAAAACAATTATTCTCCCCTATTGACGTTTGTCATAACGAGAAGAGTAATTTCACTTTCAACATACAGAAACTTTGTACATAGCTGAAACTCATATTCGAGCATTGGTCATAGGTGTAGCTTGGCAATTACACGGGATCAAAATGAAAACGTGACAAGAACCTAAACATTGGGGCATATAAACAAAACGGCTCTAAATCACTGAGAACTAAACTCCCTCAAAACGGATATTTGTGGACAGCTAAGACACAGGATACTGGCAATATCCTGCGATATAAAATATCTCAATCTCTAAATATGGAATATAAAACCTGGATCCATGGTGACAATTTCACTTGGCCTTTAACGTTAACTACATACTAACTATATAAAATTATCGGCCATTTCTACCAGATGGTGTGTAATATACCTGAGCCAATAGCAAACACTGATCTTTAATTAACGTGGCTATAAATCAAACATTTACTGCAACATTCCTTTGTCCCATCACCTGGCAGTTTAACTAAAGCAGTGACTCTTGTACGGAAAAGCTAAAGTCATTGCCTTATTGGACATAGACTTATCATACTCACGTTGTATGTTGGACCAGAAACCAAGAGAACATTCCTATTGGGACATATTTGGTGGTAGTTACAAGAAAAAACTGGATTAAACTGGGGTAAATATATAAAACTCCCAGAATAATTGAGCAAATGCCTGCAGGATACATTCCCCTGAATTGTTCTGCCAAACGCTTAACAAAGAATCCGGAAACGTTTTTAAGACAGTTCAATAGCACCGTTTGGACAGTTTCCTGTTTCTTCATGTGTGAAAGCAACAGGAAATGGCATGCATAAATAAAAATGACATCAATAAATATGAACATAAATACAAAATGAAACACCACAGTCAGCACATCGTTGGCTTCTCCTGGACTTAAATATCTAATGACATATCAAACTCTAAATATTACAGTGATTTCATAAGAGAAGCTGCCTTCACTACTGTTCATGGTGTACATGGCCATTAAAATGCATGTAATAGCATTTTTACTGAGGGGGAAAAAAAAAAGAAGCTTGCGCTTTTTATGAGGTGCTCAATGTCTAACCAAATTGCAAGACAAACTGGATTTATAAACATTAAGTTACTGTATGTATCCTTTCTTTAATAATACATCCTAATAATAAATATTCTAGTAATAAATTCTAAACGAACTGCCTGTTATTCACCTACCCTACTGGGAAAAATAAAATATATAGAGGCACTGTAATATTAAGAGAAATTCTAGACCAGTAAAATTTGTTTCTAAGTTTTGTAAGACAAGAGGGAAGGGGGAGGAACAGAGAGACCAATACCAAAGTCTGCTTTCATAAAAGCAGGGTTTCAGAAGGAGAGGTGAACCTCTCAGGATCTCAGGGGGGTGTTGGGCAGAGTCAGTGGGGGGGGTTTCAGGCGGAAAGATGGGGTATATGTGTATGAGACAATGCCTACATGTTTCTGGGGAAGCGGCATGGACAATGGGAGGACGGAGCAGTTCCCTCAGTGGCCTGCAGGGGGCACAGCCAGCTGGTCCTTGCTCAGGATGATGCTGATGATCTCGCCCTCGTGGTCCCTCATGTGCTCCATTATCCGCTCCTTGCTGGGGGACTCAAACCCGCAGATGCAGCAGCAGAACAGCAGCATGCAGTATTCGGCACCTGTTGTCCCGGGATAGACAAGTGTCCCGTTGGCCTCCGCCGCCATCCCCGCACCCCCGGCTCCCACATGGTCAGAAGCCCTCCTGGAGAGATCCGAACCGGGCAGGGTTTTCTCTGCACGGTCCTCCGCCACAAACGCCCGATCCAAGGGTTCAACCTCAGGAACAGGATTCTGAGCGACCCCCAAAGCCCTGTAAACCGAACAGAAGCCTGACTACATCTGTACAGCCTTCCGATGGATACAAACTGCTAGTGCCTTGCAGTGTACTTAGCGGGAGTTTACATTTAGAACCACTAGAACACGGAACTGCATGAGAACTGGAACAGCTCTATTGCAGCACTGCGGTCCTGTGGGTTTAAACCTGAGGATATCTTGGGATCTCTGCTGAGGAGTTAATGCGCTCTGTGGAGACCGGGGGGGTTCTATAGGGGTGTTGGGAACGGTCAGTGCAGGGGGTTGGGAAGGAAGATGGGGTGTATGAGTAGGTGGCCCAACGCACGATGGTTTAAACCCCAGCTAAGTACACTGTAATCGACCCTGCATGTCTGGTGTTATTATTTATGCATTTGTAAGATGATCTATGTTACATGGCCACCACGACAAAATACAATGAATACCACAGAGGCACATACTGTAATTAAAGAACAGCCAGTAATAAAAACAGTGCTAAAATATACATTTATATAAATATAAATATAGCATAAAACAGTAATTGTTTTAGGATTCATATACATTATCCTTAAGAGTGATGTGCATACGTCATACTAATGTGTACATAGTCGATCTAACAATTATCGATGACAGCAGCGTTCCCTTATATCATAGTACTGACACGGCACCAAAGTGTGATTGATAAGAGTGGTTGCCCCAAGGCTCTGGAATGCCCTTCCCCAGGACTTGAAAACCTCGCCCTCTGAACCAATGTTCAAAAATCTGCTAAAAACCCACCTGTTCAGACAGGCATTTGACAATATTTAGCCTACTTGTAACGTTGTCACGTCTGTTGTCTGTATTGTATCGTTAAGTGTGCACTTTTTATCTGAGTACTGCTGATTTGTGTTTTAATTGTATTTTTTACTGCTGTGAAGCACTCTGTGCATTCGTGCTATGAAGGGCGCTATACAAATAAATACTTACTTACTTACTTACTTACTAATGCATTATACTACCATTGTAGTAACTCACAAGTACAGCAGAACTAGTATGTACAGATAACTGCCAAAATAAAGGAAACGCCAACATAGTGTCTTAATAGGGCGTTGGGCCATCATGAGCCACCAGAACAGCTTCCATGCACCTTGGAAAAGATTCTACAAGTGTCTGGAACTGTATTGGAGGGATGCAACACCATTCTTCCATAAGAAATTCCATCAATTGATATTTTGTTGATGGTGGTGGAAAATGCTGTCTCGGGCACCGCTCCAGAATCTCCCATAAGTGTTCAATTGGGATGAGATATGGTTACTGAGATGGTCATGGCATATGGTTTTCATGCTCATCAAACCATTCAGTGACCACTCGTGCCCTGTAGATGGGGCCATTGTCAAGTGTTTCCTATATTTTGGCAGTTACCTGTATAACCAGCCATATTTTACACAGTCAGCATTGAAGTCCATCCAACAGCATGAGAAGTCTGCTATTAAAGCTGCCGTGAGGGGCGGCGGATAGCGTAGCAGTCTAACACACCCGTATCTTGGCTGGTCCGGTACGAGTGTGTGCTGCCTATCAGGGATGCGGTTCGAAACCCGTCTCTGCCAGACCGTTAGCCCCGATTGTGGGTGGCGTTTAGCTGTCTGCCCCAGGTGAAGGGGGGAGGTTGAGCTGGCTCGAGTTCGCCGTGAAGCACGTAAGGGTGTCTCCAGAACGTGGGTGGGCGAATTCCGTCTCTAAGGAAGCGGAGTTCGCTGCCCTCGGGGAATTAGCTTACCTTGTAGAGACGAGCGGCGAACTCGTGTGGGTAGGGCAAATCGAAATAAATAGAGGGTATAATTGGCCACTAAGTTGGGAGAAAGATGGAGAAAAATAACAGAAACAAACACAAATAAAAAAAAAAACTGCAGTGAGACTGATCTCACACACACCGGAGTGATGCTTACCTGCCACTCTGTGAGATGGCCTGGTCGATGGCCCTGGTGACCTGCTCGTAGTTGTAGTTCTGGTCGCCGGCGTGCTTCCACATGTGTGACTTCAGAGATGGGGGGTGGCTGCACACGTAGCCGCAAAGAGAACACCTGCGGCGATGAGATCGACACAAAACTAATTTCGCACAACGGAATGTTTCCCAGAGCTAAACTGCCCCATTAACGCTGGTGCAACCGCTCGTTCCGGCTGATGGATTTTGGTGAGATTTCAGGTCTGAAAGTTGCCGGGTTTTCCTTGAGTTTTTTTTTTTTTTTTTTTAAAGCATTTTGCAACAAAATTCAGTTCAATATCCATTGCCATTAAATAGTAATACCATTTGATTTCATCGTTATAATTAGTTCAGGTGTGCATTGAAATACTCCTTATCAGTGGAATCGGAATTCGTGTTTACCTGTACTGTTCCACTGTACTGTACCTTTACGGCCCTCTAACCTTTACGGTTCCACACCTGTGCTTCCCTCTTACCTGTACTGTTCCAGGAGCTGCACAGTCTGATGTTCCTGGGGGTGCCTCCGCATGTGGCTCTTCAGGCTGTTCATATTGGCGGTGGCAAAATCACAGCTGCAACACCTGTGACCACAAAGTACACAGGACTGAAGCTGATTTCCCACAGGCCACCCAAATCCACCAGGCACCCCATTATTTTCAATGGAGAGGACAGCTTTCGAAGCGGAAATTAAAATGATTATACCAAAGTTCAAAGTTCAATAACTTTCATTGTTGTGCTTGATGTGTGGTTCTGTGTGGCTCAGTTGGTAGAGCACAGCGTTGGCAACGCTTAGGTTGTGGGTTCAATCCCCACTGGCACCACATATACTGAAAAATGTATGCATTCACTACTGTAAGTCGCTTTGGATAAAAGCGTCTGCTAAATGGCATATATTATATTATGATGTGTTTGCCAAACACTTGCCAGTTGACCAACTGGAAGGTATCGATGTTGTTGAACTAGATGGAGCATGGTCCACAGAAATAGCCATGTCAATATGTTAAAAGTCAATCATATTATGCAGTACTCATCACTGATTTATCATGAGAATATGCCAGTTCAAACATGCCCTCATGGCAATTCAAATATATAAAACAACCAATGATTTTGTGTTCCTCTCTGCATGACAACAGTCTGAACTTTCCCAGAGAACTTTGCGCTCATGCTCATTCTAGGTAAAAGACTCATTTTGAAGAACAAAGATACAATGGGCCAACTCCAGCTGCATTGAACAGGAGTCCACCATCATACAGGTGACAAAACAAACAGGATGAAACAGTGCACTTGAGGAACACCCAGAACTATTTTCCAAACAACAATGCAAAAAATATTCATATAAATCTTATATTGATTTACCATGTGCCTAATTGGAGTTTGAAACCATGCATTTTTGTTCTCGGTAAAAACCAATGTTCACCTTTTGATTTGAACCTTAACACGTTGTTTTTTGCAATGAACCGCAGAAGAGGGTTTTGCGGCTACATCCTTTCTTCGATGGATTTATTAGAAGAACTGTACTGTAATTCACCACCTATTGTGAGGAATGTGGATTATGGTATTTCCTGTCCAGAATGCATTTTATACTCAATTTTTTCTTTGCCAATTCACCTCTCTGGGGGAAGGAAAAAAAGCCATATTGGAGCCTCCAAGCGATGTGGGAAAGGAGCAGGACTACCCTGGGGAGGAGATGGGGGGCTTTAGTTTCACATTGGCCCCAGCTAATAAGTGAACGGGGTCTGAAGGATCAGCAAGCTAAAAGCGTCATAATTGATGTACATGTGTGCGTATTTCTGTCAGTATGTGTGTGTTTGTGTGTATCTGCATTTGTCAGCCTGCATGTGTGTATTTCTGTCTGTGTTTCTATCAGCGTGTATGTATTTCTGTCTGTATTTATGTGCGTTTCTGTCTGTGCGTTTGTGTGCATCTGCATTTCTGTCTGCATGTGTGTATTTCTGTCTGTGTTTTTGTGTGTATTTCTGTCAGTTTGCGTGTGTGCATTTCTGTCAGTTTGTTGTGTGTATTTAACTGTGTGCATGTATTTCTGTCAGTTTGCATGCGTGTATTTCTGTCAGTTTGCATGCGTGTATTTCTGTCTGTGTTTGCATGTGTGTGTTTCTGTCCGTTTGCGTGTGTCCCACTTTCTACATCTGATGCTTGGAGGAACACGATTGCGGTTTACTGCTGCTTATCGGCAGCCTCAGTCAAAGCGCTGCCCGCAGCGAGGCACAAGAGTGCAAGTGTTCAGAGATGATTCACTCCGGCTCAAATGGATTACACAGTTTCATTTAGAGATGCTCGTTTCTCCACTGTCTCTCTCAGGAAATCTTCTGAAGCATCCCACAGTCGCAAGGCCAAGTGTAAAAATAAATTAAAAACGCAGAGAAGCAACATTCTCCTGCAATAAATGTCCTTTATTACATAGGGCATGGCATAAAAGAGGTCCAATTAGAAAGACTAGTGTGTAGCCTTGTGGTAAAAGAACAGCGGCTGCCGCATCTAATACCCTGTTCCGTTATTCAGCCACAGTACAAGTCCTGTGCTTGTCAGAAAATGCAAGCAAGGGCTGCAATGGGTGAATTTTACTTATCGCACAATGCCCCCTGCTGGTGGTTACCTCCACTACTCCTTCCTTGCCATCGGCTGTTGTGATAATCCATATTAAAAATCTCTTAATTTGTCATAATTAAGTACACAGACTAATTTAAAATTGTTTGGGTTTCATAACTGACCCCCATACCAATCCCAGAATGCATAGCTCCAACTCCTTCTCTGCAGAATGCAGCAATTAGAGTGCATTTGCCAATCGTTTTGCAATGATTTCCTTTAAAATAGGATATACAATAAACATCTAAACACATCAAAATGCAAGCTAAGCTGTAGATATAGTCAACTGTTTCAACGTTATACTGGATTGTGTCATTCCCTGGGCCAACTTTTACATTTCTATCTGCCATAGAAATGTGAGAGCGGGGGGTTGGTGGGCGGGAAACAACACTATGTGCTATGGTGCAAATTGGATAGATAAAAGGCAGAGGAATAGTTTTCAATAATCTCTGGACTACAACTCCCACCTGCAAGTATTGGAAAACACTGCTGGACCTTTGCCTACAGAGCTCACCCTGAGCCTGTGACACGCCTGTAATGAACACACTCAATAACACACCTGGCCCATAACGCACCGGCAGGGTCTGCACCTGTGAGAGGGCCCTGTACTCACTTGTACGGTTTCTCAGAGTTGTGGATCCTCCGGTGGTTCCGAACACCGACGTAGGTGGAGCTGGTGAAGTCACACACATCACAGCGGTACATTTTCTGAGCCTGGGAAGCTTCTGGAAGAAACACACAGGGCAAGATTGCACGGCTTTGTGTTTACAGCCTTTGCCTCTGAACGTGGAGGATATTCTGAGATTTTTAAAAAAAAAAAAATATATATATATATATCTTGCAGTTAACAAATAGCTGTAGCTGCAAAACCAAATGATTTAGTTACAATAATATGTCCCATACGTTTATATTATGTGTCTTTATTTTCAAATCATAAACAAGGCCTACCTGATCATTATATGTGCCTGTGGTAATCTGCACTATACACTAGGTTGTCATAGATGTCACATTTCTCACCCATAACAGTGGTCTTCTCCAGTGAGTCCTCACTGGTCACCATGGTCTCGGTGACGGGTGCCACTGCTGCCGAGCTTCCCACACCCCCATGCTGGTCTTCTTCATGATTCCGCAGCTGACTCTGTGCAGTATTAATAAAACCATCACAAGACTGAGAAATCGGACTGCATTGCATAAGTGGACTTGCTCAAACACTTATATATTGACGCTGAAAAGTGCCTGGACAACATTTTCAAAGGAGGAGGAAAAAAAACTTTTCCACCTTCAAAATGTCAAATTCTATGCTCTCAAAAGGCCTCCATCTTCTCAAGAATGCAGTGAAATTGGTATTTTATCTGACCCACTGCTGCCTTTAACCATAGTATGAATGAATCTGGACCAGCAAGTCTCAAATCTCACTTCTTGGGCAGGCTTTGTTATCAGTTCATCTTATCTTTATGAGGTAGACTGATGCAGTAAAAAAAAAAAAAAAACATCCATGTCGTAAAACTAAACGCTCTGCACTAAAAGCCCTCTCGGATGTAAACGCCTCACCTTGTACTGCAGCAGGGGACCTTCACTACAGTAACTCCCCTCTTTTGAGTAAAGGGTTCCTGGGTTCCTGGAACACATAAAACCAGTAGTTGATTTGCAGAAGAACTTGCCTGGCAGACTCACATAAAACCAGTGACCAGATCATTCAGTACCCTGATGAGTGGCATCCAAACCTGGGCTACGGTTCAGAAGAACTTGCCTGTGCAGTTTTCTGAGGCTGAGGACAACTGTCGCAGCCTCATCAATCAATCAATCAAAA
The DNA here is from genome assembly GCA_029706075.1 of Aldrovandia affinis. NCBI lineage: Eukaryota > Metazoa > Chordata > Actinopteri > Notacanthiformes > Halosauridae > Aldrovandia > Aldrovandia affinis. Next base: position 11,889,338 of record JAINUG010000003.1, read on the forward strand.
GTTTATTTATATAGCACACGTACAAATTAATGCAATTGTGCTTTAACAACAGTGAGTTAATTTATGGAGACAAAAAAAAAAAAGATTAGAATCAGTTTAAAATATTCAGTTTAAAAACACAATCAAATTAAAATTAAAATTAAAATTAAAAACCCTGACAAGTAAAACTGAGATGAGTGATAAAAGTGATGCAGTAGATTTAAGAACCTTAATAAGAATATAGTAAAATGCAGTACAGATTACAGTGTGAAAAGAGCAAAGTTTTCAGTCCGGATTTAAAAGACACATGTCTAAGGTCATAAGGTAGTTGGTTCCAGTTATGGGTAGGTAGAAACTAAAGCCTCACCATTTTTTGTTTTAAGCGTGATCCTAAAGATCTGAGTGGTCTGTTTGGTTCATACTGTCTAAGCATTTCCAAGATGTATTTTTCGGAGCCGTTCAGTGCTTTGTAAACTGGTAACACTTTAAAATCTATTCTATGGCGGACTGGAAGCCAATGTAACGATCTAAGGATTGGAGTGATGTGTGCACTTCTTTTGGTCCTTTAAGAAGCCTGTTTTGAATTAGTTTTGGACCTTATTGAGGCCAGTGAAGAGTGACAATAATCAACCCTACTTGAGATGAAAGCTCCAGGTCTTGTTCAGACATAAAGCCTCTGACTCTGCCTCATGATTATCAAAATTAAGATCTGAGTCGATAAGACAAGGTTTCCCCGTTTATTGAGTCAAGGTGGAGAGCAATTTTTACCCTTCTTTGCTCCCGAACACCATAATTTCGGTTTTGTCTTTGTTTTGGACACATCCAGCTGTTTAGCCAGAAGACAGTCAATAGAGTTGTAGCTCCCAGGTACAGAGTCTGGTCTGGTTTTCTTTGAAAGATTTGACTGAGGGGAGCAGTCTTGAGTTTTTCCCTTCCTTAATCTTTTTGGTCCTAGCCAGAAGAGGCTTGGCTCCCCCAGAGTCTGGTCTGGTTTCTTTCTTCCAGTGCGAGTTTTCCCTTCCTATGCCCTTACCACTGTTGCGTGTTCTTGGGGGGGTTTAAGGCTCCATACCCTGTAAAGCTGCTTGTTAAAAGTGCAATACAAATACACGGAACTGAATTGAACTCCTCACCTTATAGCAGGCGGCCTCTCTGCATGGCTTGCAGCTGTGCATCCTGACCTTGTGATCCTCCAGGTCCTTGCTGTCGCGGGCGACGTGTTCGCAGACGGGGCCCTGGCAGGGTTGCCTCTGGCCGTGTGCCCGCAGGTGCTGCTTGGCGCGGCCCTGGTTGGCGCTGGCGTAGCAGCAGCATCGGTAAGGCCTGTCGCTGCCGCGGTGGACCTCCAGCAGGCCACCCTCGGGCAGGTCTGCCTCATCGCCGGGCTGGAGCCCAGCATCGCCCCGCAGCTCCCTCAGGATGTCCTCGTCCGAGGCGTTCTCGTTCGTCCTCTCGCGCAGCTTCTCAATGACGGTTAGCAGGGATAAGCTGATGCCTGCCTTCGCCGGGCCCTCAGCCGCAGCCTGGCCGGACCGGGCGTGCGGGTCCGAGCCTGCCATCGCAGAGTTAGCCGGCCCCTCGCTGGGGCAGGAGGGCTTCTGCAGGCTGGAGGCAGCGAGCCCGGAGTCGGGGTTCTGGGCGCACGGCCCCGCTGCCAGCCCGCCGTTAGCGCTGGCCGCCTTGGAGGCCCTCATGGGCATGGCCGCCAGTGCCTCGGCGGCCAGCGAGTGCAGCCGCAGGGACTCGGACTGTGTCCTCCTTCGAGCCGGGGGAACGTCCTCGTCCGTTACTACGACCTCAGGGGCTTCCTCTTCCTGCGCCTCTGAGACTTCATCAACCTCCTCCTCCTCTTCTAACGGTCTCGTGTTCACGCCCATACCTGGAGGTATCAGGAAGAGCGCGCTGGCCGGGGGTTCCCTGGCCCCTGGCAGGTGCTCCACGATCACACTGCGGTGTTCCTTGGTGTCGGGGCTGCTGTTGATGATCTCCTGCACTGAGGACAGGAGGCTGTCCGAGCCGGGCAGGTCCTGCTCCGCGTCCGTCTCCATGGTGACTCGCACCTCCACCGCCGGTTCCTCCATCACAACGAATCCGGGGACGGCTTCAGCAGCCGACTTCCCCTCGGACGGCACCGCCAGGACCACGGCGGCCTCCTCTGGCAGAGAAGGGGGTGTCATCGTGGGCGCGGACGGCTCCTCGGGTCCATCCTCAAAGATGGGGTAGGAACAGTCAACCAGGCCGGCATGCTTCCACGCGTGAGTTTTCAGCATGCGCTGCTGCTCGCAGACGTAGCTGCAGATCAGGCACTTGTATGTGCCGTACCGCTCCTGGCTGTACCATTTCTTCTTCGTGGGCTCATCCTCCTTATTGCCTGAGCTCGCGTTGGCATCCTTGACCACCTGAATACCCCCCATCTCCTCCCCGGGGTAGTCCTGCTCCTTCCCCACATCGCTTGGAGGTTCCCATATGGCTTTTTTCCTCATATCTCCAGTGCCCAGGTGCACCCTGATGTGTGCCTCTAGCTCCATCTGCTGGCCGGAGATAAAACTGCACTCAGAGCACGCCAGAATGATGTTGCTCTGAGGCTGGTTGTGCTGCTGCAGGTGATCCTTCAGCAAAGGTAGAGTCAGGCAGGTGAAACTGCAGAGGCTGCACTGGTAGAGGGTGACTGTTCTCTCTAGAGCGCCTTCCGCCAGGTAACCCTCTGGGTCTTTGGCCTTTTTGAGGGGGGTCCTGCCGCTTTCGTCCTGGCTTCCCAGGACCGCAATGGGGCCGCAGGGCAGACGAGGCCTCTTCCTGCCCGACACGGGGCACCTCCTAGGATGCTTTTCCACAATCTTGCTCAGTTTCTTGATCACCTGGAACAGGGAGTCCTCTGCCTGCCTGCACACCTTCTGCCCGTTGTCTGAGTTATGCTGCTGCAGGTCCGTGTCCACAGCAACCACTGCCTCGGAGGCAAAGACTGCACCCTGCTGGCCCTTAGTGTGGGAAACCAGGACTACACCGCCACCGGTCTCCTCCATGTCTGAGGGGAGCGAACACAAAACTGGAAAGCAAATAAATAAAATAAATAAATACATAAAAAGATAGAGGTCCTGTAGCTTCTGGTGACAAGGCTGGAGAACAATCTAAGTCATTATAACAGCATGGGCAACACTGAAAATGCAAAGTCATTTCAGGATGTCAAACTATAAAAGGAGAGTACATCACTCAGATGCGTCCTGCTGCAAACAATGCAAGTATTTCCCAAGCAAAATATTGTCATACTTTTTACTTACTGGAGATACAAATGAGCATACATTCGTTTTGCATCATAAAGATATATATGAATATACTTATGTGTGTGTGTTTGTGTGTGTATATATATATAAATATACTCATATAAACAGGAATATAAGAACATAAGAATGTTATATGATATAAATATTTGATATTGTATGTAAGTATATAGATATAGACATGAGTCCACCATGTGCGTCACAAGGAATTTAAATTAAATCCTTCAATAACCCCTCATAACCGCACGTTGGCCCAGGGCATCCTGCCTTTTCAAAATCTTTAGGCAAGCGGTGCCATGAATTGCGTGTATTTTTGTCTAAACAGTAAAGGCATGCACATTGTCAAAAGTACCATCACTATGAAATCAAGATAACTGAGCTTATTTTAGCGAAGGAAACTAAGAACACGCATTAGCTTCAAATTGATTTAATATGGATTTCAATATCTTGAAAATAGTTCACGGGACATGTGCTTTCAACATTGTATAGCTAACATTATCTTGTGGATAGAAAATAACTTTCTAAATAAATTCCAGTGTCTTCCTGTGGACAGTCATACAACTTTCCACTAGCTAATGTGTGAACAATTACCAACTGCAATCTCATACACATATAGTTATTATGACAAAAATAGCACACCACGTGGCTAGTCTGCCAAAAGCAAATTAGCTAGTTTAGCTAGTAAAACACGCACACGCACTAGCTGACGTAGCTGGGTCTGAATCAAGCAAAGTAAATTTCGATATACAATAGCTAGCTAGCTTGCTACCTGACTCTCTAACCACACGCTTTAGAGAAGATACCGATATGGGTATGACCTGGGCAGAACACAATAAGTGTGCTAAAATACGATCACACTAAATAAAGGAGATAGCTTACAATCTAGTATTAATATTAATTTGCCACCGTGGTGGCTAGACAATTTTAACACGTGCTATGCTTAAATGGCTTTAATCAATTAGATTTTGAGCCAAGCTTCGAGGAGCATGGGCCCGTTGACACGCAATGTGGAAAAAGGGGCAGGACACGTCCATGCCAACTGCGCTGCCTGCCAGCCCCACACGAGTCAAACTTTTACTAACACACCCAAGCCAAGCGCTCTCAACTCGCTTCCCTGTATATAATGCCTAGGGGTTGTAACATTTGTATTGCTTCGGATTAGTACTTACTTATCTGGCAGTTCTGCACGATTTGGTCCTTAATACATGGAAGACTTTGAACTTTTCCCCCTTTTCGGGTGAGGTAGCTATCGTTAACAGTTACAGTGATCTCACACACTGTACCCAAAATGGCGAGATTGGACCGGCAATCACGTGATCTACTCTCGAACAGGTCAGGTGATCATAATAATAACTTTATCGGCCCCACAATAATGTTACACGTTTATGAAATAATTTATACATAATCTACAGGGATACGTCTATTTTAATAATAGAAGGATAACAATAGTATGGTCTGTACTAGATTTAGTTGACCTAAATGGCAAGATATTACCCTATAATGATTTTGTTTGGATTAGTTTGTAATATGAAGCAATATTATTGTTTTACGAATGATATTCCCACTCCTTTCCTATAATTCAATATATGTATTGTATTCACAGGTCTGTGAATTTTTAACAGTGCGATTTAGATTTGAACACAATGACTGTATTCTGTCATCTGACAGAGACAACAGACCATTTATATGCTCACACATTCGACTGTTTTGGAGACAATTTCTGAACTGGTATAACAGTAAACTTGCAGTTATTCCAGAATAAATTATTTAAAAAAATTATACTATTTTTGGAATTGTAGTGGTGGATAAAAAGTCATCCTCAATCCTATACTCACACATGCAACATTTTGTATTCATAAGTCCACATTTCTAAAAACCCCACTGCTATTTTGTGTGATACAATACAATACATATTATAAATATCCATGTTGGCAAATCTGAGAGAAAAAAGATGTGATTGTAGTAACAGGCTGAATATAGTTTAGCTCTATATTTTTCATGAACTGAGCGTGCTGTACGCGATATGATATATGATATCTGTCATTTGATATACTCTCCAGTCAGTCACAAAAACCTAGCTGCAGGCTTATTGACCTATTGACAATATGTTTATGCAATATACCAAATACCTCTATGAAAGCACATTGTCCTCTGATGCATTCAAGAACAACTGTAATACAAGAAGTACACAAAGCAAGGTGTGTGTGTGTGTGTGTGTGTGTGTGTGTGTGTGTGTGTGTGTGTGTGTGTGTGTGTGTGTGTGTGTGTGTGTGTGTGTGTGTGTGTGTGTCGCTCAGATGTGTAGGAGCAGTTCTGCAGTTTTTCTTGTCACTTTGATAACTTTGGCATCTGATGGAAACATTGTGGAAGGACCAGGTGTTTTTCTGATAAAAATCCTGCACAAATCCCCTCTCCACCCAAGTTGGATGATGGCCCACATCACATGGTCTGTTAAGAAGGCCAGAGTGTGAAAATCACCTTCATATCTCTGAATCAACCTTCCTGGGAAACAAAACATTTGAACAATTTTTAAACCAAATATCCTTCCAAATGGTGGGAGAGTCAACATAGTCCTGTACATAGTCTCTGACATCCCTACCCTGTAGGGCTGACCCCATTTAAATTCGATTGTTTGGTCGATGGGCTGTTGGTTGACCGAGATTTGTTTTGGTCGAGCAGCAGTCGCGAAAAAAAGAAATAATAAAAAAATTATCCACGCAGCATGAGACACCTAGATTCACGCCACAGTTTGGCGCGCTTGTGAGTAGAATAATCCATTATGGATGCTGCGGGTATGGCAGTGACAGTCCTTCACACTCTTAACATAGCTAGGCCTATATATGTTCTCTTTAATTTATATTAGGCAGTTAAGGTAATAGTAATGTTGTGAATAATTCAGCAAAACTAATAAAAGTAACATTTTATAATAAATGTGTTTTGCTAATTGTATGGTTTATATACTGTATTTATAACTAACATGCGTAACACCCCCTTTCATGTAGCCTATATTGTATCCTTGTTTTTGGCACGCGAATGTGCATTTTAATTGTAGCCTAAGATTTGCCTATGGTTAAAATTGGTGATATAGGCATACTTTATTTACTCATTTACTCATATAACCTAAGAACATAATGTCAAAGAAAAAATCTGGAGTATGGCAGCATTTCGTTTTAGTCGTGGACGATCCCAAAAAATGTAAACTTTGCAAGCGCATTTTCCAAGGCAGGGTTTATCATTAATAAAACGAGGAGTAGCCTTTTGCCAAAAAATGTGGACAAGCTAGTATTCCTGTGCCATAACATGAAACGACTGGGGAAGTAGGCCATCGGATGGTAAGATATTTTCAATAGGCTATAGCCACTTTATGTCCAGCTTTAGGTTACAATTTAAGACATTAGGCTATGTGTGATCATTCGTTTGTTAGCCTATTTTTTTGCAAAATAGATTTTAAATCCCCCTACGCATTAGAATGTGTTATGGTTGTGGTCAAATAAAAGCATCAGCCTATTATGTGGCCATACCGCAACTTGCAGAATCTGCAAGGGCAGCATGAAGAGGCTTTTTCTTTCTTTCAGGTAATCTTGAACTCCAGCTCCATAAAGTCATTAGCAAGCCTATTGTTACTCATTTGTGTCATTCACTTAAGAAAGTTATAAAACATGAGACAAGCGCAGTGTGCATATAGTTGTATTTATTACAACAAATAGGGTGTGTCATATATTTAAAAAAATGTTTCGACCAATCGACCAATCGGAAAAAAACAGATGACTGTTGGTCGACCAAGATTTAGTTTAGTCAGGGACAGCCCTACTACTCTGTCTGAATTTATTTGTGACAGTCATATACTCAGGGTAGTAATTGACCTGTTCAACACTGAAAATGTTTGAGACATTATTCTCAGCAGGCTCAGCAAAATCATATGGGTGTGTGTGTGTGTGTGGGGGGGTTATATTTTAAATTGTTTTAAAAAATGGACTACAAAAGATGTTTCAGGATGAATTCTGTCAGCAAAAAAGGAAGGGGTCATGGGTGGAAATTACAATATTTCTCACTGAAATCACTGAAAACACACAGAGAGTTGTCAATACCTGGCCCAGCTTGCCAGGTCATGTAGCTCGTAGAAACATTGACCCTTGGGGTGGTCACGACCAGACCACACAGTGCAAGGTACTCTTAAAACAGTAGGCAAAAAGGGCTGAATGGCCTGTTCTTATCATCAAACATTCTTTTGTTCTACTTTTTTAGACTAAAGTTATCCATGCATGCAATACTCAACATGGCCTGTGAGTGGCAGTGCAAGTCTGTGAGTCAGCTGGATTCACCTGAGGCAGAAGAGCGTTAGCAGGAGTAAACGCATTTAGTCTTCCAAAGTAAAGCTGTTTAAAAGAAAATGAATGATTGTTCTTTACTCTCATTACACAGGGAGAATGCTGAGGTCAGCAGTGATTGTTTTCATGGACAGTCTACCTGCAGTTGCTTTGAACGCTTAATTTCAAAAGGAAAGCATTTTTGTTTCTCCTGAGCCTCTGGCCGTCGTAAGGGACTTATTCATTTGCCTTGCTGCGTTGAAAACTGAGGTCATGAAACTAAAGGGTAGACCAAGGTTGTTTGTTTGTACTGTATCAGCCAACAAACTACATTTGCTGGCAGTCCTCTGGGTTCAGTACATTTGCTTCTTCAGTTCTATAATTGATACATTTATAGAATTGAAATGGTTGACCTTTCCTTTGGAAGGTACAGCATGAACTTGGAAGATAGAAACCTATTCACTGAAACGCACATAATATTTCTTGTTGTTCTTGTATTCCTTGTATACTTAACATTTAGTATTGTATTCATACGTTATAGTGCGTCTGAAACTCTAGCTGATCAGTTTACAGGGAGAGTAAGGTGAGCCAGGCTATTATTTACAGCACAGGAGCTAGCCCTGTAAACCTAAATATTTTTTGTTTCATTTCCCAGACTGTACAAAGTTACAAGACATTGCTGCAGTGTTCCCTTTGGATTACTCAAGCAGGAACCTCTTTCCCTTCGCCAGTAAATTAGTTATTGATCAGTTACTCGTTAAACAAACAAATAAATAAATGAATAATGGGTTTCATACTCTGTAACATTTATTTTTCAGATCCATTCAATGTTATTGATGCAGGATGAGCACCGAGGTTTGCATTTGACCTGGACCAGGGTCCCATCCACCTGACCCATCCACACACCCACAGTCTACAGGGGTCTGTTGACTATGTTCTAGGCGGCCATAAGCCATGCACTTACGATGTGCTCTGAACAGAGGGGGAGAGAGAGGCGATGTCTTGATTTAAACAGTGGTCTGAAAGCTCAGAGGCTTTACTCTGGGTCCACTGGGCTTCCTGTGGATTCCACAAACAATTACCTCCTTACCACCGTCTTCTCTTTACACAAATGTGGTTTTTGCATGACTTCTACCAAGAGCAGAGTAAAATCCACATGCACCTGTTATTTATTTCCTCTGTCATTTCTAAATATACTGTATATATATATATTATATTTAGTATATTTAGTACACCCCAAAAAAAATAAAGAGAAAGTCACAAGATGCAAAGTTAATTGGGACAACAGAAGATAATGCTCCCCCAGGTATACTGTATGTATACAATTAAATAAACAATTATCTACACCGTTATGTGGAGTGGATTTTGTTCTACAAACATCCTGAGGAAAACATTAAACAGATATCATTAGGGATATCACCAGGATCGGCCATCTGATAAACATTTATTTATGGAGAAATTATTTCCTAATGTATAAAATTAACAAACATGCAGCAACCCAGAGTTACACTTAACGTATTAGGCCAGACACATTTCGTATTCTTTCCCATGCATTATGGTTTATCATGAAACGTGCAAGATGAATAACTTGTGGCATGTTTTTGTGCTGATGATTTATAGATGCAATAAACCATGTTTATTAGACCGGTGAAAATAATTAAAGGGTAGACTTTTAAGTGCAATATTCACCCAACTTTTGGAAATAACGTGGAAAATTATTGCAGTGTAAAAAGCAGAAATTACAACTGAAGTCAAATGGTCAGAATACTTGCCATTGTAAATCTGCTTTGAAATCATCCTGGTCATGGTCAGTGAATGGCACAAAGTCCTTCTTTTGTGCTTAACAACAGATGATAAACAGTCATTCCAAATTCCCCTGCAGTAGTGTATAAATCTTCTCTAATTTCATATAAATTACTTGTACCTCGATGAACAAATGTTGTCACTTATTTCTGTAATATTTATGTTTATAATTGCCTGAATTTGTCTTTACTGGTATAGTCTGTATTGTTATACAGGTTCTACTCACCAGTATGAAGCCCAGTGGTTAGAATATTATTCAGTAAGTGTGTGTTATATGTGTGCATGCATACGCTGAGTGTGTGTGTGTGTCTGTCTTTGTGTGTGGAAGGAACCTCAATGGTTATACTTTTACTAGTAAGTGTGTGTGTGTGTGTGTGTGTGTGTGTGTGTGTGTGTGTGTGTGTGTGTGTGTTTGTGACTGCCTCTATGTGTTTGGGGGAGGAGGGATAATTTAATTTCCTTATTTTATAGCAGAGCTGCAAAAAAGAATATTATTACAGTTGGCTTAAAAGTCTACACAAGTTGCAAGGAGCTGGTACAGCCATGTGCAGTTGTGCAGTTAACACGTTAATGACAACACACCAGGCTTGAAGTAATAATGTTCAGTACAGAGTGATGGAAGAGCAATGGGACGTATTTCAGACTTAATGTAAAATGATAAATAATTAATTTATCTTTGGTCTGTCATATCCAATGAAATGGAAGATACCAATAATGCAGTCTACACCAGATCTCAAGGAGATGTGGGCAATACACGAAGACTGAATGTGGCACTATGACAGGTCATTCCTAACACCATGACGATAATTACAAAGATTTCATAAATAAAATCCTTCTGAATGGCAGTGTTTACACCGCAATGTTAGCTATAAAATTGAGCTAGACCGATAACGACAAATGTTGTAATCACCCCCAGAACAATTTTTGAATGTTTCTCCAATGATAAAATATTTTTAGAAACAATATAAAGTTTGTGGACCCATACCCTCCTTCTGTTGTTTCTTCAGTAGGCCAGGTAGAAGAGTAGAGGGTTTTTCAGCATAGTTATGAGAGGATGAGGTGTCAACGATCAAGTGATACTAAGTGACACACTGATTTGGTGTTCAACCAGCCGAAGTTCACCCACGTCACCCTTCTACTCTCCTCTCTGCACTGGCTCCCCATTGCAGCACGCATCAGATTCAAGTCACTGGTGCTTGCTTTTCAAGCGGCCAGAGGTACTGCTCCCCCATACCGCCAGTCACTCATCACTCCCTACACACCTCCCAGACCCCTCCGCTCCACCTCCTCTGGTAAACTGACTGTCCCTTCCCTCCGGGCGCCTGGCAGCCGCTCCTCGCGGTCTCGCCTCTTCTCTGTCCTGATCCCTTGCTGGTGGAACGACCTTCCGCAATCGGTCAGGACCGCGGAGTCACTTACGATCTTCCGCAAGAGACTCAAAACCCACCTCTTCAGACTCCACTACCACTGAACTCTGTCCATCTAGCTAAATTGTCTTCACCGCTGTTTACTTGTTCAACACTATACTCCCAAAAAAAATAATAAAAATTCACGAACCTTTTCCTTCCCGGTGTTACAGGTATGGTACGCAGATGCCTGCAATGATGTCTATTGCTGTATTCCTGCACTGATCTCGTGCGCTAACTATGATTGTTCCTACCATGTATTAATGCACATCTTGTAAGTCGCTCTGGATAAGAGCGTCTGCTAAATGCTTAAAATGTAAAATGTAAATGTATTTGAACCAATCATTGTGTTTTTCGGTGGGGGGCACAATCCTGGATTGGTTCAAACAAGTCAGTGATTGACAGCTAAGTGTTGCTCCACCCCCTATGGGTTCAAGAATCCCCATTCTCTCATCACTACTTCTTTTTCTCAATCGATACGATGAGTGACAACAATTAATAATGCAGTTATTATCAGATATCAATCGCAGGGGAGCAGGAGGGTTTGTTGATTACCATGTGTACGTTAGTGATACAAATATTCTTGATGTAGATGCAAATCAACAACTTATAGTTATCTGTTGTGATGGGAATGGCCCTTAAGCTTTGCTTTATTCCACAGTTTGCCAATTGCGCAGTATATATCCAAATCCAAATAAAAAAAGGTTTTTGTGTTGATCAGTAGCAAGAAATCCAAATTAAATCCATTTTTATTGCATAGAAAGTAAGAAATGTAAATATTAAAAATAGATATTATTGTATTCAGTTATGTAAGATGCAAAAAGTACCTTATTAAGTAAGGCAAAGCACTCTGTTGAAATACACAAAAGCAGCATCTGACCTAATACAGTATTCAATCCTGCAACCTCCCAGCCCAGAGATAAATCACCATGCCACATTTCTGCTTCCAAGCTTTAAATGTGCAGGTTTAATAAAAGAAAATGTCTTCATCAGTTTTTTCCCCCTTTCTTCTTGCAGCAATGGGCTCAAAATAGCCATGTGTAATTACAGTCTGGGATTCACAATAAATAGGCCGCAATTTAACTCATGGGTTGAAGTTAATTAGTGTTTAATTACAGGGGGCGAAAACCATTATCTTTGTTAAAGATTATTAAAGGACTTACCAATTAGCAATTGACTTTTGCTGATCTGAAAAAAACTGTGGTGTAGTACCTCAGTAATGTGGTAATATGAATGAATAGGGGCACATGTCCAAGTCTGTCAGTGTGGATATCAGCGTTTTATTGGGAGGATTAGTAAGGGATATAAATGGGCAAAGGGTGCTGTAAATGGGTGGAATTTACGTTTGTATCGTTGGGTCACCGTAGATCTGAGGTCATACTCTAGAGTAAATGCTCACTATTTACAAGTAATAGTGCAATTGCGTAGTATGCAGAGTGTTTCCCAGGGTTAGGTCCCATAGCACAGAGAGATAAACTCCAATATGTGTATCCATGTGTGTGTGTGTGTGTGTGTGTGTGCGCGCGCGAGTTTGTGTTTCTATGGGGTTTTTTTTTCTTCTTTGCACCTTTCCTCTCATATTCTAACGTCGTTTAGCCTATCTACCACTACTGACACCCAGGCCGGCCAGCGGAGGATGGGCTACCCTTCTAAGATGGGTTCCTCCTGAGATTTATTCCCACTGCAGAGGTTTTTCTTGCCACTGTGGGAGTGTTTTTCCTCTTCTCACTGGAGAGTTTTTTGCCTCAATTTATGGGTAGTTAAACGTGCCAAAGGGCTGAGACACCACTGCTTGTTCTTTACTTCATGATGTGCGTCTATGCTGTAGAGCACATTGTTTGGTGTGAATTCAGACCATGTTCCATTACATCAAGACAGAGGGCGCCATTACCCACAATTGAAGCTCTTTAACGTCATCACATTATCTGATTTGTCTTTCAGTTACTACTTTAATATTTTAAGTCACTCACTGGCTTATTATGCCTTTACGCTATGTCACACACCACGTGACAATCCCTGGATGGGAACAGAGCAGTCTGGAGACGGAGTGGAGTTTGTCGGTCTACGGACCGGATTTTTATTTATTTTTTCCTGTCTCTCCCCCCAGACATGGGGAAGAGACAGTGGGAGTAGCAGGTTAACATATAACAGACACAAACACAAACACAAAATCTTCACCCTACTTGCCGCAAAGCTTTCGGGTAAAAACAACAAACTAAAATAACGAACTAAAATAATCATAACTTACGGGACACCGCGCCTCTTCATCCGGAGTTCCCCTGGAACCTCCCCAGGCACACACATATCCAGTGACCTTTCAAGTGCTTCCCACCCATGCATACTGAGACACTCGAACTGCAGTCCGAGTTCTCTTTTCAACACATGCATACAGAGACACTTGCCACTCCTCCAGTGAGAGTTCTCAGGCTATTGCCCAGGAACACTCTCCACTGCCCGAGTGCAAGTTCTCTTTCAATCACACCGAGGGCGAGAGGCGGACCCTCTTTCAGGCCACCCTCTCGCTCTCTTTCCCACACACAGGAAGCATTCTACTCAGTCACTTTCGACAAACGCAGACAAACGCACACAAACCTCAAACATTCCACAAACCTCAAACATTCCACAATACCACACCCACACCCACACCCACACCCACACCCACACCCACACCCACACCCACACCCACACCCCACACCCACACCCACACCCACACCCACGACAACAAACTCTCCATACACACGCAAGACAAAGACTAACAGATTCCCCACTCGCCCCACCTGCTCTTAAATAGGCTCACTTTCTGCCTGGCTCAGGTGGGACTCGTGAGGCAATCACCCATCTATCAATCACTCACTCACATTCTCACACAGACACCCAATCAGCCAATTGACTTCCATATCAATTGACTGATTGACACCAATTAAATAATTATTAAACCAATTATGGCCTTTGGAGCAACCCTCCGGGTGACAGTTCACTCTCACACCCTGTGAGAGTGCCAAACCTGCCCCCGGAAAGTCTCCCTGCTCCATTGGCCTCCACCACATGTAACACAGGCAACCATGCCACTCCCACGTGGCCGAGACCGATGTCCTCCACACGCTAATTTAAATTAGAATAAGAAATTCTCTAAAACTGAGGGTAGCTACAAAGGATGACAAAATTAAATAATTATAGGTCAAACAGAATTAGCCACATTTGAAAGAACTTTTCATCCCTTATTCTCTTTTCTCCTCTAGTTTGAATATCCTTGGTCAATGGGAGTGATAGCAGACATGCAAGCTGACTGCTGACACCCAATTGGGCAAAGGAGAGGTGAGGCACGGGCGACCCAACCTACCCTCCCTGGTAAATGCTAAGGCTAACAATGCGCCACCTCAAGGGACTCCCAGCCATAGTCAGCACTGGCATGGCCAGGATTCGATCGCTGTACTGAGCACCAGTATTAGCTGGATACACCACAGAAAGCAAAGCCATCCCTCCCAAAATATTGGTCTAGGCTTGGTATTTGATGGTGTGGTCCAAGATGGCTTTTCAGACTTTTTAAATCCAATGGGATTTTCCAGCAATTGGCTTCAAGCTAAATCATGCAACCAGGTGCTTCCATGTGCATCCTAGTCACTGTTAGGAGTTCAAAGTGCTGACTGGTTGGAGGTGATGGAGACTTTGATGTTACCTTGTGCCACTACATATCGTGAGGCGAGAGGGGAATGAGGCTGACGGACTGGATCCATGTCCCTGCATCTAATGCAGAACTCTCATTCATTTTGTGTAGGGTTTTGGAATTAATTGTGGTCATTTCCGTTTCTATTATTAAAAACCCTGTCTCCAGTGCTCATCCCTGTTTTCTATGTATACAGTGTGTGTGTGTGTGTGTGTGTGTGTGTGTGTGTGTGTGTGTGTGTGTGTGTGTGTGTGTGGATGTGTGTATATGTGTAAGGAAATATCTAAACAGTATACATTTCTGTGTCCCCTGATTACACTTCCCCTTTGACACCATTGACAAACTGTATCTCCGAATACATGATGTCATGGATGTCTAATAATTTCCTCCAGCTTAATCAAAACAAGACTGAAATACTAATCTTTGTTTCAAAAACCCAGAGGGAGTAACTCTCCTCACATCTAGGGCCCTGGGAAATTGACCTTAAACAGCAGTCAAGAAACCTTGGAGTGATCATTGATACCGACCTGACTTTTAACTCACCCATTAGTAATGTTACAAAATCAGCCTTTTATCATCTGAAGAACATCGCTAAAGTATGCCCGTTTCTAACCCAGGGAAATGCTGAGCAGCTTATACATGCCTTCATCACAAGCAAACTGGATTATTGTAGTGCTCTCCTATCAGGTCTACCTAAATCAAACTTAAACCGTCTGAAATTAGTTCAGAACTCTGCCGCATGGCTACTGACCAAAACTAAAAAGAGAGACACATTACCCCTGTTTTAAAGGTATTGGTTACCTGTTTCCTTTAGAATTGATTTTAAAATTATTTTACTCATTTACAAGTCCCTTCATGGTCTTGCACCGGAATATCTAATATCTAAATATTCTTAGCTATACACCTTGCAGAGCCCCCAGATCCTCCAAAATTTACAATTTTAAACATTCTATATTGCTTTTATAAGAATCCTTTTTCCTTTTTTAAACATTTTCTGTATTTTCCCTTCTCTCCATTTAAAAAAAATAATTTTGTGTAAAGCACTTTGAGTTGCACTATGAAATGTGCTATACAAATACAATTTGATTGATTGATTGATTGATTGAGTATGTGTCTCTGTGTGTGTGTGTGTGTGTGTGTGTGTGTCTGGAAGTGCCTTGATTTGTGAGTGAACATTGCATGTTTCAGCATGTGTATATGACTGTCGATGTTTGGCACAAGAAAAGAGCATCTTTAAGCCATTGTTAAGGACAGATTTGGATGGTACCGGTGTGCTGGATTTCTTCATTTTTTCTCCTTTTATTCTGGGACCAGAAGAAAAAGCCATAAACACTGTATTTAGTAAGGGGGGGAGATTGCTATCTGGGTTACTGGCTGCCTTTAATTTCATACAAATAAATGTACAGTACAAATCATTGGATTCCACCCACAGTCACCTATATTATGTTGTTTGTCAACTAGAGAAGCAAATACATTCCTAATAAAAGTCATAAAATGTAATATGTTATTCATTTGCATGCATACCTGCTAGGCATTGGTTCTTAGATATGGTTTATGTCACTTTAAGAAAGCATGTCACCCTGAGACTGAACAATATTAATGAGTTTGATTATGCTGTTGTCAAATAGCTTGTGCATTCCAATTTCCTGTTTTTAATCATTACAGTAAAATATCCTTGCCCAAGGGCATTTTTCACATTTTTACACCCTACCAAATGAAAGGAAAAAATAATAATTGTTTTTGCAAGATTTAATAACAAGCAATAAAAACCAACCAACCGCATTTTCCCCCCTCTATACTCAATCTCATTTTTATTATAAAACATTTTTGTCTTTTTTTTGTTTTTTGTTTTAGTTTTAGATTACTAGTAAACATGAATAAATATTCCAGCTGGTTTAGGGAGGGCTAATTCCATCATGTCAGTGTGGCATCACGTATCAGTCTCGCTCCATTATCGTTCTGTGGCTGCGATGACGAAACGGCAATGGAGTTTTTGCAAGCTTTTTGGGAGATGTGTTGCCCACACGGCTCCGTGAGGGGCACCTGACAGAAGCGCCATCCTGCTCTTTTAACTCGGGTGCCTGGCAGGGAGCGCCGGAGCTCGCGGTTCCGTGAAGCACCCTTTCCGGCAATGTTATGAAGTGATGGCCCACGGCAGCACTCACGAAAACAGCATTTTCTGCCCCTTTTTCTTTCGTATTGAACATGTGCACTCCGTTCCCTCTCTGTACCAGAGCATATGAGCAGTGGGGAGGGAGGAATGGAGCGCTTTCTTCATGGAGCGCAGAACGGATAATTCAGTATTATACTGGAGAGTCAGTCTTCCCTCTCGCTGCAATATCGCCTTCGCCGCATGTGCCCAGCACACGATTGCGTGTCGCCGCGACGCTAAACAGACGTAGCTAGCCTGCTTCAAGATGGAGTTCAGCCAATACTTTTGCACAAGAAATGCACAAAAGAACGTGTGTATGATATTAGTTGATGATGTTGAGCGAGGTGAAGACCTTGTTGCCAATAGCAAACAAAAAACCCCAGGTTAAAAAGCAGGTTGTTTAAAATTGATAAGGAGGGTATGGATCTGAGCTAGGAATATTTCTGAGAGTTCAGCTAGAGTGGAGCGCACAGGTGACACATAGAACACAGAGCCATGTGTCCGTTGCCTGTTCCACTCCGCTCGTATGCTTTTCTCCGTACGGTAGTTTGACAGTGGAAAGAGTGCTCTTGAGTTTCCTCCCTGGTTTCTTATTGCTGAAGAACTCAATCACCACCTATTAGAGCAGATGCTCTCACAAATGTCCCTGTAACCACAATAAAGTGTTATCACTGTTGGTCACAACAGTGCAGTGGCTGGGATTTTAGAGGCGATGGTACAAAAGTTCTGTTGAAAAAGAGAAGATGACATGCTCACTTGAACATCATGGATATGAGCACACCTATGACACCTCTGAGATCCACCACATTTTCTGCTAACAAATTATATTCTCACAACATCACTACAATGTTGTTGCCAGGCTATTGTGCTGATATGGTGTTATATTTTACATAAGGAGAATGTTTACTATTTGAAAAAAGAGGGGTAGGGGTGGAGGGCTATGGTCCTCTTTGACAAACATAGAAGACCAGACAATCTGACACACCAATCTCCTCACACCCCTCTACATTCCACCTCTGCAATAGTGCGCATGTGTGTTGTGGGTGCGTGTTGTGGGTGTGTGTACGCAGAAATGTCTCCTGACAGCTCTTTGTGTGAGCACTCATGTCTATGTGTTTGATTCAGGGTGTCTGGGTTATTGGTGAGACAGCACTGTGCAGGATTAGCAGGTGGGGGAACGTCAGGAGAGACAATCCGGTGTGCAGGTTTGTGTGTGTGTGCGTGTGTGTGGTGTGCTGTTGTTTTACTTGTCATATTTGTTTTGTTTCCATAGGGGCTTGTTGCTAATTTATGGGTTGAAGCCGGATTCAGGACCTTTTCTCAACTATAAAAATGAAACCGACCTTTAAACAAAGGGCTTGTTTTTTGGATTAATTATAGAGAGTGGGAACAGGTGGCACTGCTTACCTCTTCCCAGTGTGGTCTCCTTTCTTTATGAAGCCTGTGTACCACGCCTCCTATTCTTTGTGTCTCCCAACCATCGGAAAGGAGGGCCTTCACTCTCACAGAGAACGAACAGCTTGCAAAGTAAACAGCAGATTAAACGAGACATAAGACATAAAACCCTGCGCTTGCTCACATACTGCCGGCAGGAAGGAGGAGTGGGCATAGCGTAGCGTCAGCGCTGGAGAGGGAACGTTCCAAGCACAACACCCCCACTGTTTCACTGGTGTTAATGACCCCCCCTTACTTTACTTGTCATACCAAAGAGCTGGTTTTAGAAAGGCATCGTTGGAAGAACCAGCAGTAGAGAATCAAATCTCTTCCACTGGAAAGCCCTGGGTTATCAAACTCATTAATCTACATGTCGGGGCCCGGGAATGAATAACAGTGTAAGAATTAATCTGCCACATGATAACCGCTCCTCGGATCTCCCTCCACCGCGTTATCATACCATTTTGTCTTTCCTGTTTCCCTCTTTTGGGGGAAGGAACAGAAGTATGTACCTTAGCATTCAGAGAGACAATGTGTTTATAATATTACATCAATACTGCAGAGGGATTGCAGCAGCAACAACACCTGCAAACTGGTGGATGAGGGCAAGAGGATTTTCTCCCTCCTTCCTGTTGAATTTTTTTTCTCTCCAAAAGGCTCTTTTAAAGGCCAATTGTGCTCTTGGTGCGTTCAGCTGAACACTTTCCCAGGGCCTCAGTTTCAAAGACACATGAAAATGTGCTTAAATACATACTTTAATGTGAACCACAAATGTCATCTATGCTTACCAGCTACTCTGCTCCATATGCTTAACATTGAAAGTTATGTCTCATTTAGAGAACTGTGTGCAGTTGTGGGCACCACACTACAGAAAATAAATAGAAGCACTTGAAAAAGTACAAAGAAGGGCAACTAAACTGGTTCCTGGTATGAAAGGTAAAAGTTACGAGGAAAGACTTAAGACACTTAATATATTCAAGCTTAGCAAAAGGAGACTGAGGGGAATTTGATTGAGGTTTTTAAATTCATAAAAGGGATTAAGAAAGTGAACTACCAAAGATTTTTCAGGTTGAGATTAGTTAGCAGAACAAGAGGGCACTGGCAGAAATTATTTAAAGGTCAATGTGTGGAACAACTTGCCAGGCTATGTAGTAGAGGCAAAGACACTTGTTGTATTCAAGTCCAAACTTGATGGAGTACTGCATTTTACATTTACATTTTACATTTTAAGCATTTAACAGACGCTCTTATCCAGAGCGACTTACAAGATGTGCATTAATACATGGTACTGCATATTCTCTAGACCGGGGGTGTCCAATCTAATCCAAGAAGGGCCTCTGTGGCTACAGGCTTTTGTTCTAGCCCAGCCCTACAACACTGACTCAACTAATCAACTAAGGCGTCTTCTAAATGATTGTAATATAATGTAATGTAACTAATCAGGGTCTTCAGTCAAGACCTTGATTAGTTGAATCAGCTGTTTAGGGCTGGACTAGAAAAAAACGGCACCCTAATTGGCCCTTTTCGGATAAGATTGGACACCTCTGCTCAGGGCTGTTGGTAAATGATGAGCTTAGATGGGCCGACCGACCTGTTTTCAACACGATGTATTCTTATGTTCTTACGAGCCTCAAAATTTAGGCATAGAGAATGGAATGAACCCCAGAGCTTAAAATCTGGTCAGTATATAGTATTTCTGTGGGCAAGTCAAGGATTATTTTGTCAGAGGACAGCCCTACAAGGAGGCGTCTTAAAAAAGCCAGCTGGATTTAGATGCCACGCGCTCATGCTGACGCAGGCCAGATTCTCAGGCTCGATGGAGAACGTTTCCAAAATCATTCCTTAAACCTCTCTTTCTGCTGAGTAGCAGGGGTGAGGCTCTAAGGAACCACATTTTCCAAATGATAGGATGGCAGGGTTTTGTTTAGAGGTGGGTTTATATAGCCGTTCTCTTTTCCCTCGGCCTGCAGTGCCTCCCTTTGATATCGCTACCCAACCCAATATCCTTAAAGATGAAAGGAAGAGAACAAAGAAAGAACAAAGATGTTGACAATACAGAGGGAATAAAGATGAAATAACAAACGCTGTTCAGAAGCGTTTGTGTTTCACACAGTAGTTAACTGCACTTTTCTCCCCCTCTCTGTCTCTCCCTGAAATATAAGAAGAACAAAGATGTATGAACTCTTGTTTTTGCATTTATCATCATAGAGAAACCTTGAGTCATGTGGAAGAGTGGGCGAAGGTAGAAAGTAACTAAAGCTCAACCAATTTGTTTGTGGTGAGTTAAACAGCGATTTGTCTGATCCTAGATCAATGCCTCAACTGAAACTTGTATCTTTATACCGCAAATCTGTTGTGTTAAACTGTACAGTGGATGTTTACAGCTGTGTGTATGCACTATGTGTATAGCTACCACTGCTGGAATAAAGAAATCTGAACTCAATGATTCAGATTAAACTGATAAATCACTGGCACTGTCATATTCTCACAAAATAGAAGAATGACAAGAAGGAATAAACTCCCTTCCTCCCTCCTCTCTCTCTCTCTGTCTCTGTGCGTGTCTGTGTGTGTGAGTGTGCATATGTGTTTGCTTATATAACAGATTAAGGCTCACCACACTGGGCCCTGACTGTGCTATGGTGTGGTGCTTTTAGGAATGTACTTCAGATTTGCAGTAGTGGGCCACCATCACAATTACATGGCACTGGGTCAAATGTGACTCAGCTGAGGTCAGTTGAAGATGCATCATATTTGTTTTTTCAGTTCTACTCTTTATTGCAATGCTTTAATAACCTAGTAACTGGCTAGTAATAATTGGTTGTTGTGTAGTAATTTACATATGCTGATCTCAAATTTGATTGGCTTAGCAAACATATTTGTGTTGGCAAAGCCGGTATGATGTGTATGAGAAACAAACGAAACTCTTTGGCTGATGTATGCCTCACCCTCTATCACTCTCACCCTCTCTCTCTCTCTCTCTCTTTCCCTTTCTGTAATGTATTTTTGTATTTTTTGTCTTATTTTTTATGCGCCAATGGAAATAACAAGCTTAGCCATGAAATAGTTCCAGACTGACTGATTTATTATCACCACTGGACTGACTGTGATTAGTTAGCAAAAGCTACAAGAAGTTGAAGGTCACAAAAGGCTGTTAAAAAGGATCATCATTTTACCAGACAACTGATTTAAAATGTCTATTTGGAGATTGAAATTAATCTGAAATTATTTCTGGTATTCAAAACTCTGGAAACTAGGTTGGACATAACAAACACCAAGCCAATTTGTGTTTCAAAAGCCTGGGGATCTTTTCATAAATTAGGCTTTGGACAATCTGGGATTTGGGTAATTATTCCACTCATAAAACTGGCATGGTGCAATATTAAAGCTTTTGTCTAAGATGCTTTTTTAAATCATTTTAACTGATGACAAAACAAATTATAGTATGTATATTACATGTATCCCAGGATGCACTGCTAACCTAACTGAATACTGTTAGAATCTTAGAATTCCACCCACTGTGCCTTGATCAGATATGAACAAATACATTTCCTACACATATTCAAGATTTCATCTCATGGAGATGAATTGGATTCTGTCAGGTCATTCAGAACAAGTGAATTTGCCTTTGATCTCATCACACTGCTCCTTGAAAAAGGCTTTATGCTGTAGCTGTACTGCAGGAGGGTTTCCTTTACCAAGCAGAGCGGAACAACCCAACTCAGGACCCCAAACCCGTGGAAACTAAACAGCCCAGCACAACGGCGGTGTAACAAACGTGACTAATCCTCAACTGCTAATATAAATCCCATGACGATCTGAGTCGATAATTGTGCTCACTTTGACAAATGAATTAATTTTCAGTCATGCACTCTTTTCCCCTCCTCTGTCAACCCTAACACTTTGGCAATAGTTGTCTGATGTTTGTCCAGAGGCGTGCATTACTTCAGAGGGCTCTGTATTAGCAGTGGAATAACCAGAAATAACTTAAGGTGTGGGGTGAGCACGCTTGTACTTCTTATCAATCAAAATCATCTTGGGATGGTAAACTATGACTATAGTCAGGTAGATTATCGTGTAACGGTACTCCGATGACTATGTGTGTACCTAATTTAATATGCTGTATATACAGAAATAACCCTGACTTGGAAAATTGTGAATTAACGTACGCATTAGGGTGTTGATTTCCACACCAACTTTATGTGGCACAAGCCACAGTTAGGAACATGATGTCACATGCTACTGGATGACCAATCAGAGTACAGTTCCTCAGAACTGTCTCCTTGCAACATTTCTACTTTATAACTCTCCCAATCTTTTGGCAAATAACATCAGCACTGCAGATGTAACAGTTAACTGTTCATATGTAAGTATAATATCTATATTATATCTACATTATTCAGATATGTTTAGATATTTTTTGCATTATTGTATCATACATAGTACGACTGCCTGTAATGTGTGTTCAAATAGAGCCTCTACCAAAGGAAAAAAATGGACAGAATAAATATGTGTATGTGTGTGTGACAGGTGGCATTTTGAACACTGCAGGAGATGGATGTGGCATTTTCTCAGTTGACCAGGTCAGACAGAGTGTGTTGTGTGGCTTGGAGGAGCCATGAGGGGAGGGTCTAATCCCACTTTCCGATCGATACGGGAGACATTGAGCCCTGATTGTTGTCTATCAATCTCGTGTGTACGTATCCTTCACCATCCCACCCCCTGCCCCCACCTGAAGGCAATCCACATAGAGTACTTTACCAGTTAGCAATGCAGTTTGTGCAGACAACCCGGATCAGCCAGAAAATTCTTACATTTAAAGGGAGAAAATATATTCAAACAGAATCGCGAAGGGCAAAGCATGGCCAAGATACTGCGAAACGTCTGGGAATTAGTGGTAGTTACAACTCTCTTTGTCTGTTATTCATAAATGAAAGGAAACAACCACAAACTAAATTGACCAATCCTACTGTTAAGGAGCGCTTTTCTCACCCTTACTTAGAAAATGACACGACTGTACAGGCAGATGTAATATATTTGTCCCAAATGATACTAAAATACTCATTTGTTTTGGATCTGGCAGGCCATTGAGTGCCCACTAGTCAGCTTGATGTACTAGGTTGAGGCCTGAACATCTCAGTGCTCGCCCCATGATGTGCATTTCTTATTCTGCACCCCACTCTACTCCAATTAAACCACAGTTATCTGGAGGAAACATACCCAACAAATGATTTTCAATGAAGGAAAATGTAAAAAAGGAAAACTTTCTCAATTTTCTTTCATTTCTCGAGAAAGAGGGAGCTTATTATCCTCCACCGTTCGCGCAGCGATAAAAAAAAAGCACTTCTTATTCATCTTACTAAAGGTGTAATAAATGGTTCCAGCAGCATTATCATCAATTTTCTGCAGGTACAATCTGCGGGGATCACTCACTTCAATCATAGTGCAGCCGCCCGCCTTTGAAGGCGCCTCATTTTTCATGCACATAAACTGCTGAAATTAACACAAAAAAAAGAGGGAATGAGGGGAAGAAGCAGGATGTGAGTTGGCCTTTAGGTGGGGCCAGTGAGCAGCTATAGACTTATGGAGGCAACCTAAGAGGGTGTGTGTGTGTGTGTGTGTGTGTGTGTGTGTGTGTGTGTGTGTGTGTGTGTGAGAGAGAGAATGAAAAATAGAAAAATAAGGAAATTAGGAGGAGAGAAAAAAGAGAAAATATTTTATTGATAGAAAGGCTTAGTGAGAACGAAAAAAAATGAATAGTGAGAGAAAAAGGGTCAGAAAGAGGGATCATGAGAGAGAGAGAGAGATAGAAAGAGATAAGAATAGTAAGAGAAAGAGTGAGCGATGCGATACAGTGAGGAAAGTTAAAGGGTCACTAAGGGAAACGAGAGCCTTCCCACTTCCGAATCATCAACCTCATTCATCTCCTCCTCTTCCTCACCATCCTCCTCATCTTCTTCTTCTAAGGCACTGAGGGAATCTGGCAGGGGAACCCTTGGCCTTAAACCGCTCACAGCTGCAGTGCCATAGAGTTTCAGGCAGTTGTCCTGGTTTTTCACTGAAATCCTGCTCTGGGTAACTGCAATAGAAAAAAAGCAAAAGAAAACAAAAACTGCATGTAAAATGAGAGTCGACAACTACAGTACCGGGGCTCGATTAATCAACTGTTCATATGCACAAAAGTGTATGTGAAACAGAACATGCGTACATGAGTACACAAAATCAGAGTTCCATGTGAAATGTATGCAATGACTGATGAATGGGGCCTGTGGTGTGCTAAAGCAAATTATTTAGAAAGGTTCACGTTTCTAAAGAAAGAAACTAAAGTCAGATTAAAGCTTATGCTTGATGAAAGCTTGCACTTGATGAAAAACTTGCGCTTCATTTTTTGCATATGTAGAGGGTATGTTGGCCTCCGGTGCTGAATTACATGAAAAATAAAGAAGACAAAGGCCAAACAAAATTGGCTCTCTTTTGAGAAGGCCTAGAGACCTGCTGTTACACCAATAGAACACGGTACCCTTGTTGAGGTCAACCGCAATTTTCGGGAAAAACCCAGCCATGCAAACGGATAACAGAATGCTCAAGCTGTTTCATGGTAATCACCGCAATCAATCAATTGTGCTTCTCAGCCTCCAAACGCAGCACACATTTGGTTATACGCAACACACTGTGATCCTAATAACGAGTTAATAGATAATAATGATGAATAAATAAGGGTTTTTAATGGTATTTTCCCCCTCCTTTCTCACACAGTTATATGACATGTTATGCCGTGTTATATAAATGCTTTTTAAAAAAGGTGAGAGTTTAACAGCCCACACTTTAAAATCACGAGCCTCTTTTCCAAACACAGAAGACGACGGATGTGAAATGAACTCGCGGCATCGGCTTCGTTAAAAAGCGTCAAGGCGGAGTGAGAGGTTTTCCGAAGAGCTCTTGGACTTTATGAGGAATGCGCTAATGGCTTTTGATTGTACCGTCCTACTCCCACTCAGTCAATGCATGGTTTTCTGAGGACGGGGGCGTCAGTCATCATCGTAACATCACTTATTTTGACTTTTTTTGTATGTTACATACATTGCAAACAACATTATTTGCTTGCCAGCCTCCCTTATCCAGGGGAACAGAACAGTGCATAGCTTATATTTCACTTGATACTCACTGTAACCATTAAGGTTAAGAATCCTATTCAGTGGCACAGCAGCAGTGCCCCTCTTAGGAATTGAACCTGCAATCTGAACCTACGGAACCTTCTAGCCAGTTCTGTAACCGCTATGCTACGCTCCCGCCCACAAAATACGCCACTTGCCGAAGGTGAAGATATCTTTTGCTTTAAATGATTTTAAATAGGCTTTGCTAGAACGATGCACAGCACATATTTTAAGTGTTAAATAAACTCAGATAGAGACATTTTATCCCTCTTGGTCTCATATAAACTCTGTTAGAGTACAATTTTCACCAATCATTTTACTGTGTGTTTACTAAAGAGGAAAATACCATTTTTTTCTGTCAGGACGCACACATGGTAATCCATATTCCATTTAACTTAATCCGTTTCTGGGGGGTTTGGGGGAGCGAGGTTTTTGATCGCGTCCTTCTATGGGCCTTTCCTGTGTGGGAGACAAGAGCAGGCGGACAGAGATCATTTTCATCTCCACTTCAAAATGCATTTCATAAATATTTATAGCACTTTCATATTCATATGCGGAGAGAGGCGATGGTGCGGGCCATTCGAGCGAGGGCGCTTGTCTTGTTGATTTTTTCTCTGCCAAGTTTGTCATCTCTGTGCAAAGAAACAGTCTGCGCAGAACAATCCTCTCACATCCCCCAACTTGAAAGTTGCACATTTTACACTGTAATAAAAAGGAAGCATTATCTCTTATTTATTATTCTTATATTATTATATTTGATATTATGCCTTTACTTGTGCCTTGTAGCAGGGCCCCACTGCAAATGAGGCTTCGGTCTCAGTTGGGCTTCCCTGCATATACAAAGGTTTTGATTGACTGATTAATAAATATATAAGAGCAGATGCCCCTGTATAGCACATATAGAAGTAGAAAATGGGCAGCAATAACGTTTCTCACTTCTTCAGAAAAGGCATCAAAGGCATCAGAGCGAGCATTGTGCCGTTTTGCAGAACGGCTTGAGGAGCTCATACTTTCTTGTTAAGAAGACGGACTGTGGCTGTGCGCGTGTCTGCATTAAAGTGTCATTCTGTTATTTCACTCCCATCTCAATTAGCATTTTGCGAATTAAGATCTCTTTGTCTTCCTGGCGCTGGGCGGCATCAGAGCTGCGGCGATGAGCGGATTCTTCCTTCCCCGCTGAGAGTAATTAAGGGGAGCCACTGCTGCCCGGGCTTAAAGGAGACATTTAAACTGCGGGGCCAGTGTCTGCAGCACTGGGTGATGGGTCATTACCAGTGAGTCAGAGAGAGGCTTCATCAGCATTCTACCGATTCACTGTGTGGAGGGAGACAGAAGGAGTGAGGAAGACCTGAGAAAATGACACCATCCCCTGAGAGTGAACACTCTGTACACTCACACTCACACACTCCTTCAAGCATGCACACACATAGTCTCTCTCTCTCTCAAACACACACACACATACACACAGACACATACACACACACAGAAACACAAGAGTGGAGATTAAACACAGCTTAAGTTAATGTGAAGTGCTCTACACCCTATAGTTTGTTTATGCACGAGGCAGACACTACATAATTTATGCACTCTTTAGACATACTGTATACGCATATTGCATGCTCTATGTGTACTACCAAAGACATCACACAACCTATGCACTCTCTGTATATCCTCTGCAAGGAAACTGGGTGAAGTGTAAGTGTTTGTATGTGCACGTGTGTGTGCACTCTAAATATATATGACAGCAAGATTTTTACTATTTATTTGTACTTTATCATTCACATATAAAATCCTCAAAAGGAAGACCGCATACATATTCCAGAATCTATTAGTAGCATATGCATTTCAATAATAATGAAAAAAAGTATGCTACCCGTCTCCCCCACACATATACACACACACACTTTACCCTCCAACGTTAAGATGTATCATGGAAGTTTGAAGAAAATATATTTCATTAAGTGACCCTTCTAGGAATTAATGACAGTCCCTGCTCAAACTGACTTGAATTGCATGCACTACAAACAAGCGTGCAGGGCAACACAGCTAATAGATTACAGTAATTATTCAAACCCTGCCTAGTTTGTGTTTGCAAGCAATAAAGCCAGGGCAGAGCAAAAGCAAACTGCTTACCATGCACACATGAAAGGGCAGTGCAATTTACAGAAGAGGCTGTCATTAGAATATGCCAAAACCATCTCTTTAGGGTTCAGATACAACAATACATTTATCAAACCAGAGGTATTTTCGTAAAAAAAGAGTTACCAGCAAGTCCATGATCAGCTGTCCTATTGTAGTTAAAGGTGTGGACTTTATAAAAGAAAAAAAAACATATATATATTGTGATGCCAAGTATGCCATCCACCACAGGATAAGGAGGCATGTCCCATACTTATGCAACACTGAGGGTTTGGCAGTTTCCAGGGTCTCCTACAGAAATAACAATGGCCACAGACACTCAGCCCTGACAAACATGAACTTCTGTCTCCTCTGACCTCATGTAAACACACAGAATCCAGATAAATCTTCACACAGCCACACAATAAAGCCCCAAACTTTGATTATTTTCTATTTATTACTTATGTTCTTCTTCTGCTTCTTTCACTTCTTCTGCTTCTCTTCCTTCTTATTTTTTCTGTCACTTGCATCATCAGAAATGCTCCAAGCAAATGTAAAATATAAATGTAAAAAAATGTAAGCCTACCAATTATTAATTCTCCTCATTGCTCTATATCTACTTCAATCAACAACGTACATTTTCTCAAATCTATTTCAACCAATAGCAACACCTATACATTGTAGCCAATCGCAGGACACACAGGCACAACAATAAAATAATTGACATATAAGGATGTGCACGTGATGCTATTTAAGCCATGTTCATAAGAACTTGATGGTGGCCATCTTTATTCTTTGTGGAAGCTAAAGCCTGCAAGCTAACTTAATTCATAACCAAAACAGTCATAATATTGTTATTATAACAACTTAGATATGAGCAGGAAACCATCATTACAGAAGCACATTCACTATGAATACAAAAGCTCTAAGGCGTCGCTGTTCCCACCAAAAAGTAGGTTTTATAATGTAACATTAGCTAGTAGCTGCTATTCCAACGTTCTGGGCAAGCAAGTTCTGCTAATTCTGTGGCACTAGAATTTAAGAATGACCGCGAATGATACCAATTAGGACAAATGCAAGGCAGATGCTGCACTATGCTCTGTTGTCCCTTGTAAATGTCTTCTTCCATCTCATACAAATTGTTCCTTTTTGATTGACAATTTCCCTTGCTGATATAGCGGTACAGAAAATCTAAGTGGTCTAATAACCATGAGAGAAACTTTGAATTAAGAATAATTTGGGCAAGTACGGTAAACATTTAAGAAAGAAATAGGTTTTTTGTTTGATTTATGGGTGTGTGTGTGTGTTCTGAATGTCTGATTATCTTAGTGTGCGCTTTCTGTATGTATCTGTATATGAACATTTCTTATGAGCACATGTCTACTGTATGTGTATGAGTGCTTTGCTGCTCTCCATGTGTGTTTATCTTAGTGTGTATGTTCATTGTATACTGTATATATATGTGTGTGAGAGAGAGAGATCTGTACAGTATATAGGACCATGTTTGTATGCCTGTGTGTGGGTTCATGAGTGTGAGTATGTGCGTGTGTGTGGGCTCCAAAGATGTATGTTTTCACTTGTCTTTCCCATTAATTTATATCTCAACACAGGAAATGGCAATGACAGATATTGTGAGTTCTATTTGGGCATACAGTAGCTCCATTCTTAATCTGATTCCTGTACAGAGTAAGTGCTATTCCAGCAAACAAAATCCTGAAACCACTAAACACACACACACACACACACACACACATGCATGCAAGCACACACATCACATTGTACACACACTCAGGTAAGCATGCACTTACTCACACATGTTAATACACACATACATTCAGTGGCCACTTTATTAGGTACACCTGTACACCTGCTTGTTAGTGCAATTATCTAATCAGCTAATCATGTGGCAACTCAATGCGTAAAAGCATGCAGACATGGTCAAGAGGTTCAGTTTTTGTTCAGACCAAAAATTAGAATGGGGAAAAAAATTTGATCTAAGTGATCGTGGAATGATTGTTGGTGACAGACGGGGTGGTGTGAGTATCTCAGAATCTGCTCATAGGATTTTCACAAACAACAGTCTCTAGAGTTTACAGAGAATGGTGCGAAAAACAAAAAACATCCAGAGAGTGGCAGTTCTG
Organism: Aldrovandia affinis; assembly: GCA_029706075.1. NCBI lineage: Eukaryota > Metazoa > Chordata > Actinopteri > Notacanthiformes > Halosauridae > Aldrovandia > Aldrovandia affinis. Next base: position 11,918,771 of record JAINUG010000003.1, read on the forward strand.
TGGGCAAAAACACCTTGTTAATGAGAGAGGTCAGAGGAGAATGGCCAGACTGGTTCAAGCTGACAGGAAGGCGACAGTAACTCAAATAACCACACGTTACAACAGTGGTATGCAAAAGAGCATCTCTGAACGCACAACACATCGAACCTTGAAGTGGATGGGCTACAGCAGCAGAAGACCACACCGGGTTCCACTCCTGTCAGCTAAGAACAGGAAAGTGAGGCTACAGTGGGCACAGGCTCACCAAAACTGGACAGTTGAACATTGGAAAATGTTGCCTGGTCTGACGAATCTAGATTTCTGCTGCGACATGCAGATGGTAGGGTCAGAATTTGGAGTAAACAACATGAATCCATGCATCCATCCTGCCTTGTGTCAATGGTTCAGGCTGATGGTGGTGGTGTAATGGTGTGGGGAATGTTTTCTTGGCACACATTTAGGCCCCTTAATACCAATTGAGCATAATTTAAATGCCACAGCCTACCCGAGTCTTGTTGCTGACCATGTGCACCCCTTTATAGCCACAGTCTACCCATATTCTAATGGCTACTTCCAGCAGGATAATGCGTCATGTCACAAAGCACACATCATCTCAAGCTGGTCCCACAAACATGACAATGAGTTCAGTGTACTCCAATGGCCTCCACAGTCACCAGATCTCAGTCCAATAGTGCACCTTTGGGATGTGGTGGAACGGGAGATTCGCAACATGAATATGTAGCCGACACATCTGCAGCAACTGTGTGATGCTATCATGTCAACATGGACCAGAATCTCTGAGGAATGTTTCCAGCACCTTGTTGAATCCATGCCATGAATGATTCAGGCTGTTCTGGGGGCAAACGGGGTCCTACCCAGTACTAGAAAGGTGTACAGTTGTAGGCGGCAGTGTTAGCATAATGGTTAAGGAGCTGGGCTTGTAACGCAAAGGTTGCTGGTTCGATTCCCAGGTGGGGACACTGCCGTTGTACCCTTGAGCAAGGTACTTAACCTGAATTGCTTCAGTAAAATATACAGCTGTATAAATGGATTGTATGTAAAAAGAAATGCAAACTGTGTAAGTCGCTCTGGATAAGAGCGTCTGCTAAATGCCTAAAATGTAAATGTAAAATGTGTACCTAATAAAGTGGCCACTGAGTGTATGTTCAAATGTAATACATAAACATTATTGCAGCATAACACACACATTTGCACATGATGACTGCATATTTGTAATTTGAATAAGTTAGATGGGTGTGGGATAACTATACTCACATGAGACAGTACGCACACACACACACACACACACACTACATGAACCTTCAATCTAGTATCTAGTGTGGCAGAGTGCGGGGTGGCACTCTACCCACAGGTGTAGTGGAAGGGCAAGATTTCCAAAGTAAAACAGGAATGTGCCACACGGGAGGCAAGGACACGGGAGGCAAGATTTCCAAAGTAAAACAGGAATGTGCCCGGTTGTTTATTTAATCAAAATGATAAGGAATCAAACTGAAGAATTCATAAAACAAACATAGCTCTTAATGAGAGCCTAATTTAACACAAAGTATCATTTTCAAAACTTACTCAACACAAGTCACATTTCCATCCTAAGCCAACAAGTCCAAACACAAGTTAGGTGGTTAGCCAAACGAGACACACACACACACACACACACACATACACACACACACACACACACAACCACACACACTTTTTTCTGAAGTTGTCAGCAGCAGTGCTGTAAGGTCAAAATCTTGCCCTTTTGTTGAACCAGGTTGATTGTCAGATGGCCATCAGGTAGGACTTCCTGTCGGAGCAGCAGGAGTTGTGGAAAATTGATTCCTTATCCCCCAATCCACGACTCGGGATACTGCGCTAGCTATATAGGAGGGTCATACTCCTCAGTACTCATATATTCTATATATCCATATTATTATAATACACATCCCTTATATTGCTCATTACAATTCTCAATAAAACTGGCTTTGCTGGAATTAAAGTTCAGTCAAACATCAACATTATTATATCTTTAAAGCAAGAAAAATATGATTATGATTATTATTATTATTATTATTATTATTAGTATTATTATTATTGTCACAACTATAACTTGAGTAACAGATAGTCATTCCAATCCATACACAAATGTTGGCAACCAGACCATGGACAATAAGAGACAGTAAGATGCTTTTATATTTTCTAGTGCTTAATCTGTATTTGCTCTACAAAGTGTATTTTTTGGGTTTATTTATGTGTGACTGAAATATCCCAAGCATGTGTCTGTAGTAGGGATGTCATGGTATGAGTTTGTAGTGGTATGATAACCATCCTGAAAAATACAGTGGTAACTGTGGTACCATGGTATCATTGAATAATATAAGTGCACTGATATAAATGAATTAAATTACCCAATATTAGCATAATATGTAGATACATCCACACCTGAATTCACATGTCCCAAAGTTTACTGAATATTATGATAACCAATATTTGAATTATGATTTTCAATACATGCATGTTAGCTCTTCAAACTAAGGACTTCTACATTTATTTATAGAAACTGATAAATGTCAGATTTTTTCAGATTATAAAAACAAACAAGCAAAAACCTAAGCATACTGTTTTACCTTGCTAGTTAGTTATCTGCTTCATTGGTTTATCAATGTCCATTGAGGTTGAAATGAATTAGCTAGCTAGCTAGGTTTTTTGTATGTAGCTAATGTTAGCTGTTGACAATCCAATGTTAGCAAGATAGCTAGTTAGCTACAATATTAACAGCTTAAGTATGCTTGCTGATACATGCGAAAAAATAATATTCTTCTGAAAAAAGCTGAAGATGTACACCATTACATTTTTAGAATAAGCCAAAATGGCTAGTGAGCAATCACGAGTAGCCCATAAATAAAGTCTGCAGGAACTTTAGCCTATAGCCTGGCTAAAATAGTTTGAAACGGTCTTGTGTTTTTGAAGAAAAAAACTAAAACCTAGTATGTACATCCGTTTTATAAAACAATATTGGAATTAATACTATTTGATCAGAATATTGGCACGCCTAGGGGGGGGTTACAACACCCTGCCAATATTCAAAGTATACAAAATAGCCCTGCCAATATTCATGATATACCACAGCCTATCATTCCTTAGCACTTTAATAAAATTGCTTGACTGGTCTAACATTAAATTAAGAACATGATGATACCACAGCCTATCATTCCTTAGCACTTTTAATGGCTTGGGAAAATTAAATTATGACTGGTCTAACATTAAATAAGAACATAAGAACATAAGAATACAGAAAATGATGTGAACGCCACTGGCGGCTCCCAGTGTTTTCTTTTCCGTGGAAACCGGGTCCAAATGGCTCTTTGAGTGTTAAAGGTTGCTGACCCCATCTAGGCTCATCATGTCCTAATCTAAAGAGTATCTAGTACTACATCTAGCCTGGACTTGAATAGCCCAAGCGTTTCTGCCTCTACTACCTGACCTGGCAAGCTGTTCCAGGCATTGACAACTCTCTGTGTAAAGAAAAACTTCCTAATATCTGTGTGGAATTTGCCTTTAACTAATTTCCATCTGTGGCCTCTTGTTCTGCTGACCCCACTTATCTTAAAAAATCTTTGGTATTTTACTTTGTTAATCCCTTTTAAGAATTTAAAAACCTCAATCAAATCCCCCCTAAGTCTCCATTTGCTAAGTTTAAATATATTGAGTGCCTTAAGTCTATCATCATAACTTTTACCTTTCATAACAGGTATCAGTTTAGTTGCCCTTCTTTGGACTTTTTCAAGAGCTTCTATATCTTTCTTGTAGTGCGGTGCCCAGAACTGCACACAGTATTCTAAGTGAGGTCTGACAAATATAACCTCCTTTGATTTATACTCAATACTTTTTGCTATGTATCCCAGCATCCTGTTGGCTTTTTTCACTGCTGTAGCACACTGCTTTGATGCAGATAGGCTTTGATCAACTACAAGTCCTTTTCAAATTGAACACCTACTAACTTTTCTCCTCCCATAAAATACTCCTGTCTAATGTTTTTATTTCCCACATGCATAACTTTACATTTAGCAATATTGAATGTCATCTGCCATGTATCTGCCCATTTTTGGATTTTGTTTAAATCATCTTGGATTACTTTAGTCGATTCCAAACTGTTAGCCAAACCCCCAAGTTTAGTATCATCTGCAAATGTAACTATTTTGCTACTAACGTCCATATCAAGATCATTTATGTAAATAAGGAAGAGCAGAGGTCCCAGCACCGATCCCTGCAGGACACCACTGCCCATAGCACCGAGGTCAGATTCGACCCCACCTACTGTTACTCTTTGTATTCACCCTTGCAGTCAATTATGAACCCACTCTGAAACTACTCCTGCAATTCCTACTGAATTTATTTTAGCAATGAGCCTCTCATCTGGTACCTTGTCAAATGCTTTCTGAAAGTCCAAATATATAATATCATAAGCCTGGTTCAGGTCAACACACTTTGTAGCCTCTTCGAAAAAGTCCAGTAGGTTTGTTAGGCATGACCTCCCTTTGAGAAATCCATGTTGGCTCTCCCTTAAAATACTATTATTTTTCAGGAATGGTTCCAATTTATCCCTAATAATACATTCCAGCATTTTACATGCGATGCAAGTTAAACTGACAGGTCTATAGTTCCCTGGGTCAGTATGGTCCTCCTTCTTATATATTGGAATTATACTACCCTGCCTCCAGTCATCTGGTATTTCTCCAGTGATTATGGATTGAATGAAATTATCTGTCAATGGTTTATATATAATTTCCCCAAGTTCTTTGAGTACTCTGGGATATATGCCATCCGGGCCTGCTGCCTTATTTGTCTTAAGTTTTTGTAGTCTTTGTAGTACTTCTACATCCCTTATCTCAAAGTCCTCCAAAACATTCTGTACCTTGTCTATACATTTGGGCATATTTATAACCTCTTCTCTAGTAAAGCTCTCCACAAAGTAACTGTTTAGTGTGTTTGCAATATCCTTATTATTATAAACCAAAGTTCCTTCCTTATTCTTAATGCACTTAACCTCATCCTTAACTTTCCTTTTTCTACTACAATATTGAAAAAAACTTATTAGGATTACTTTTTGCATCTTGGGAAATTTTAATTTCAAACCGCCTTTTAGCTGATCTTATTTCCTTTTTAGCCTTAGCCCGCATATTACAATAATCTAACTTGTTTCTCTCTGAGTTATCCTTTTTATATACTCTGTACAGTTGTTTCTTTTGCCTCAAAATCTCCCGTAAAGATTTAGTCATCCACTGCGGAGACTATTCATCCTATTTTTCCTTACTTTGGGGATGAATTTCCACTGTACATCTACAATAACCCTTTTAAATATAGTCCATTTTTCATTCACAGTTCTGCAATCTAGAAGTTTTACCTAATCTATATTACTTAAATTCTCTCTCATTTTATTAAAGTCAGCTCGTCTAAAATAAAAAATTCGAGAGTTAGAGGAGGCTGTCTTAACTTGCCCAAAAATATAAAAAATAACTGTACTGTGGTCACTTGCCCCTATTGGTTCTCCTACCTCTGTGCTGCAAATTCTATCAGGATTGTTACACCAAAACCAGATTTCCCTCTCGTAGGCTGAGTAACAGACTGTACCAAAAAGCAGTCATTGACCATATCTAAAAACTCCTCTTCACATTTGCCCTGACCTGTCACTATCTTCCAATTAATAGAGGGGTAATTGAAGTCGCCCATTATTATCGCCTCTCCTTCAGCACAGATTTGTTTTATGTTACCAAAGAGCATACTATTTATGTTACTGTCTGAAGCTGGAGGTCTATAGCATACTCCTATATTAAGGCCCTTCTCATGATCTCCCAATAATCTAATCCAGATGTCCTCACAAGAAACGAATGAGTTTAAACCTGGAATTTCCTGCACATTAAGATTGTCTTTCACATAAAGGGCCACTCCTCTTTTATTAGTTCTATCCTTCCTAAACTATTTGTACCCCTCTACATTATATTCATCCCCATCCACTGCGCCAAGCCATGTCTCAGTAATCCCAACCATGTCATAACCCCCATTCAACATGACAGCCTCCAGTTCCAAAAATTCCAAAAATAGATAGCTTACGTCCAATTGCAAGTTCATGTGGAACACTAAAGGCTTCATTGAAATTCTGGTTTCAAAGTAGCGATTCTGTAGCTAACTCGCAAGGTACCTACTATGACTGGTGACCACCAAACTGATTCAGAGAGCACCACCCTGCACTGTCTGAGCTTTCTTCCAATGACAACAATTGCCTTGAACCCCGCAAAATAGAAACAGATTCTCGCAAAATAGGATGCATGAAGTGGTACAGTGAGTTGCTGAATCTCAAGCTAGACATGAGCTGCGCTGCCATAGCAACCTCATAAAGCAAATACATGTCAGTAAAACCTTACAGAGTGCTTATGCAACTTTTAGTCCAACACATATTTAACCAGTGTCATTATTTTATATAAAACACCATGATATACCACCAACTCAATTATCACGGTGGGGGGAGATGTTTATGGTATGATAACCATCAATTCTGACACTGTGGTATACCGTCAAACTGGTGTAAGGTGACATCCCTAGTCTGTAGGTTTAATTCAGTTCCTCTTGGTGACCTTTTGTGTGACATATAGTTTTAACCCCTCTGGGTCTCATTAATGTTAATAGCAGCCACACGCACCACACCACAAACACTGGAAGTGCAACTCTTCCATCATACGCTGATGCTGAGTATTTCAACGAAATCCTGAACATTGAATCACCTGAACTGAAATGACACCTTTCCAAGAGTCTAGAGTGAGTCATATTCAGTGAGACTAACTGGAGCAAACCAAACACAAACAGATACCACTCTGCATCCTGCTCTTTCTCTTCATGGTGTTACCATATGTGTCACTTCCCAGTGCAGCAATGCCCTGAGATCTGGAATTAATCTTGACCATTTGGAAGTCCTGCGGGGCAACTCGTAATTGGTACTTTTTGAGTTTAGGGACTTATTAGCTCCTCAGATACCCACTTCCACAAAGCTAGAAACTTGTCCAGTTAGAAAACAAAGGGTGTCCCTCAATTATTTGCTTTACATGTGACACAGGCACATTTGTTTAATGTAGGCAGAGCCAAACCGAACAAATGTATATTTCAAGATGGCGGAGCGGCTCTGTCTTCATGGTTCACCTATAGACACTTGTCACCTGTGTGGCACACAAAACCCCTCCTAACTTTCCTGAGCATGTCAGTCAGCTTTGTGACCCATAGCAAACCATGAAGAATGGACCACAGCTGAAATAGCATTGGGATCAATGTAATGAGAATGTGATATGTTAGCCATGATGAGAGACCTATTTTTCTTGTATCCACCAGGTGCCAGGAACTTGCTCCCTCTTTTTTATCTTGGTCTTCCAACAATCCATGCTTAGAAAACACATAAGAAATTAGACTGGCATCAGTTTTTGTGAATTGTTCAACAACCACCTTGTTATACAGCAGAATAATTAGCAGTGCACGCCCGTATTAATTAGCACTGAGTGTTTTCATTTCATTAATCAACATCAGGGCAGAGGAAGGAATCCAAGCACTGTTCACAAAGTCATTTCTATAGGCTAAAAAATCATTCATGGAACATTTTATGCAAATTATATTTGTTTATAAGTAAATAAACTGAGAGGATTTCCAAAGCAGGTGGCGTGTTGCGAACAAGTACTTGATGATGTGGTGCCGAAAGAATTAATTAGGACTCGGGAGGTAATTAGATACAATAATTTGTGTGATTAGCAGGCAGCTTAAGAATTAAGACACAGGCATATTGCAGTGTATTCATGTGGAGTAGCTGAAGGTCTGTCTGTTCCTCATATGTGTATGAGAGCTGATTTTTGTTTGCTGTGAATTTTTCATAAAAATGCTGACATTGCGAGCGCTAATTATAAAATGGGGTTGGGGTGGGTGGGTGCAGAGGGTCAACCCATATGTTTTGTTTTTCACCCGTCTGTCACCTCCCTCAAAGCAAAGTGAAAACATTCATATGCAACACTTACAGCATATGATTAAATCAAGTTCAAGTTTTTTTGGTGCGTGCCACTAAAAGCATACAGTGCATAATTCATATCTGCAGATACCGTAAACATTATTATTAATAATGTGACTGCAAGAACCACTTTTGTGGGTTAATAACTGTAAAATGCCTCACTTCCTTCCTTACAGAACTATTCTCCATTTTTTTTTATCTTTCAAAATAAAATGATAAAAAAAGATAAGTACACAATGTCCTTTTTGAAGTTTGAGGCATGAGCTGGTTTAATGCCTGTGATAACGTGACCCTAATGAGAGGTCTCCTATCCTTTGAATGACCATGCCAGGCATTTTGTTATTCAGTCCTTACAAATTTGTCCTGTATATATATTCGAACCAAAAACAAACTTCCGAGAAAATACTGTGGACACTGGACACTGGACACAACACAGATTATTCTCTGACACATGCTCTCTCTCTCTTATACACACACACACTCACACACACACAATAGTTTGCATGGATGAGTACGTCTTGTTCCAGAGCATGTAGGGGGGGAATGTGTAATATTAATTCTTAAAACAATACTTTTTTTGGAGAGGACTGCAACAAGCAGGCTTAATGCAAAAAAATAAACATGGTTCTGATTAAGGACCAATATCGGTATGATTGTACCTTGATTTAGCCAATCCACTAACCTATGTATATTGTTTTCCCACAAGTAAAATGAACTTTTTTTAAGATTAAACAATTTTTTCCCCAATAATCCTCAGTTTCCCTTCACTCTTGCTTCTATATTTCTGAACTTCTTATGGGGGTCGAGACCACTTCCTCATTTCTGAGAAATGGACTGAGAACCGACCAAATTCACAAGGCATTCAGTTGCCTGAGATCTCTTGTAACACCCTAAATGCCTCCCACCCCTTCTTTCTCTGCTACCAGACAGTTATTTTGTTGGAGGGGCTGAAATTAATCTCCGTCTCACAGACAAAACCACATGGACAATGAGCGCCTTTGTGATTAGCCCTTCCTCAAAGCTTATTTTGAGATTGAAATCATAATCCACTTTTCTGGCAAATACCAGGGAACATACTGTCGTGTGGCAGAGAGATTGTGTGGGGGCCGGGTGCAACCAGACTGCTTCTTTGAGGGGAATTTCCCTTCCTTTTATCTCCATATGTGGACGTAGGCCTCTAAATATAGTCCCCTGGCCCAATCACATCGCTTGGTGTACTTGGAATGTTTTATTCTACTCTGTAAATGGTTGGACTCATCTTCCATTGGTACATCCTCCTTGTACAGGGCCATTCACCTGCTCTGTTTTTGTGTTTGTTACGGTAAACAGAATCGATTTTGCCCCCGGGGTGTGGGTGAGGGTGGTTCATTTTCAAAATCAAAATGGAATCAACTCGAAGAATAAAAATTGATTTCAAGCTCCGATTAGACACACTTGCTAAATGATAAGTGCATAAAAATAGCCCCAGGTGCTGTTTAATAACATCAAAGGCAGTGGCAGCAAAAAACAGATGGATTTGAACGCTTGTTTACTTCCTGTGTTTCTATGCCAGTTTCTCTGAAGGGCCGGAGATACGCTGGTGTCAGCACTTTAGAATGTGGTTGCCGAGGAACAGATCGCTCCGAGCGCTTGTTGTCTTTGAAGGGAGAGAGAGCAAACACACGCTCTCCCTGTAACAGCAGTATAGTAAGTGCAAGTGAGATGGTTTGAATTTGTCACTGATCAGACTAAAGAGTGGAGCGGGGAGAAGGAACACACTTTGATCTTTGATTGAAACTTCCACCCCCCTCCCCCGACATGAGGTCTTCTAAAACTGATGTCTACATCTTTTAATAAATGACAAGACACACATGTACGTGGTGGGAATCAGATACATTAAAATAATAAAACAAATTGTACACAAAATCATACATTTGAGAAAAAGTGCAGTTTGGGATGAACTGTTAATAATTAAAGACATGATCCTGCGGCAGAGGGACTAGAGAGATCATAATATGAACATAAGGAAGTGATATACACATGCCTACAGCTCTGAGTTTGAATTTAATTCATAATATGAAGGGTGATCACTTTGAACTTGATCCCAGAGGATGATTGAAAACTTAAAGCCAGGATTTAAATATTTGTCCTTGACTTTGACTTACAAATAAAATAAGCTTAAAATAAGCTTATATATTTTTCTTCACAAAAAAACATTTTAGTGATAGATGAAATTGGCTGTTAAAAAAACCTGTTAAAAAAAATTACTCTTTTTAATCATCAGTCAAAGTTAGGGACAAATGTTGATTGAATGCTGTTATTGGATTGAATAAGAGTATTGTGTCAGTATATATTAGACTTAGACATTTAAAGTCTAATATATACAGCTCCCTGGGCTTGCCACACACATCATTACTGAATATGACACTAAATTATGAGTGTACATTTCTATATATTCAGTATGAATACCTAATGTCTGAATCCATATTTTGTAATAAGTACAGCAGGCATATATTAGAATTAGAATATATAAATGCTCACATGGAGGTCATTTGAACAGTTTGAAACGCCGTATAGATGATAGGTGTTTCCAAAAGTGAATTCCAGTGAAAAGGACAAAGCGAAAGAAAGCTGGAGCACAAAAGGATTACACGTATTACATCCTCCTCCACTCGGTAATCTTGCCACGTCAGAGCTTTAGAAAAATTAAACCCTTAAATGAAAACCTCCCTGGATCACCGTATGGTGGCCTTGTCACTGTATCGTAGCTGCTCGTGTGCAGTCTTCCCCCGACAGTTCTACCTCATATTTATCTCTGAACATAGCGAGCCATATAAACCTCTCAGGCAAAATGCTGGGATTTACATGTGGTTTACATAATACGGTAATCTGTAATGTAACAACTCATAACATCTTCAACATAATTTGAACAAGGCCATACCCAGGGATCTGAATCACTCAGATGGAGCAGACATGCACAGATAGGCCAGTGTGGAGGGGGTGGGGGGGCCTAGGGGTCATGGAAAGTTAGAGTAATTAAAGTGAAAATTGGGGGGGGGTAGAGGGGGTCTACTGCTGCTTTGAAATGATACCATGCACGAGGGTGATACTCACTGTCACTGTCAGGGTGCGTGAGAGACAGGCATTCCTGGATGTCGGGTGACTCATCATGCTGAAGCATTGGCGCTGAATCCCGACTGTGCCAGAGCCGACTGCAGCCTGCCAGCTGCGCAGGTAGTGTGCTCCTCTGATGCAACAACTGCGCAGCTTATCTGACTGTCTTCTTATTCTTCTGTTCTCTGAAGTGTGTGCTGCCAGCCGCCACCTCCTTTCATTCTGAAGACATGAAACGAGGTGGCGACTGAGAATGAAAATGTTTAAAAAAGGGTCATTCTGAAAGAAACTCATTTACACGTCAACTGCATCAAGGCCTTCCCACTCATATTATATTTGTACATTTTCTGCATTAAATTAGACCGAGGAAGCGAGACAGAGAAAAAATATTGAATGAGGCACTCTGTGCTCAAATCTTTAGTACAGGTTTAATAGTAAACCAGCAGCAAAGTACTGCTCAAAATGTGTCTTGGGTTTGACATGTCTGTTTTCAAACTAAAGAGAATCAAAAGTTCTGTCTAGCACTGATGCTGAGAGCCAGCAGGCATCTCATTTGCTGGTTTTTATTTGTTTATGCTTTCACGTAGCAAACTCTTGCTTGGTGACGCAGGGTTTTTCTCTCGTAAAGTGTTGCCGAGCTGCCCCCCTCTCCCTGTTCTTTATCCCAGAAACACACTGGTCAATAATATTTCACTGATCTCCTCCACTGTCTCTCTGTCTCTCTCTTCCACACATATACACACACTGACACATCCTCACTCTGATTGGTTCAGGGTGGGCTTGGCAGTGAAAGAGTCAGGAGGTAGGCTCGTATCTGTGAGTTCAGCCAAATGTTATCAAACCTCGTAGATGTTGCCATGGGAGAGGCCTCAAGGGGAGGTGGGTGAGGGGGGAAGGGGCGGCTCCCCTAGTCCACGGCCAATAACATCACTGATAACATCAACTGCTGTCAAAGACTGGGGCAGCAGCAGCTGTCTGGTAAAAAGAAAACCCAGACACCTGTATTCTCTCACTTGCTTTCAGCCGCCGTCTCGCTCCCCTGCCATCACTTGCGACGTCGTGATTGGCCTGTCAGAGGAGGGCTGCCAGACTCCGCGCAGCTGGGGAGAAGATTTATAAACTGACGGGGCCCCGTCAGAAAGTTTGGCATGGTTTGAAAGGCGGAAAAGAAGCCTGAGCTACGTGTCACCTCCTGCCATGGTTTGTTGTGTGCAGGCACTAAGGGTTTTCCTCTGTAACTAACCTGTGTTCATCTCCCCCCTGAAATTGCATGTTGGGTATGAGAGAATCTCTGCTGAAGAGTTATCCTCTGTCTTGGCTCACTAAATCGGAGGCTGTCACTATTTTTAAGATAGCAGCAAAATCATGAACAACACCACCAAAAATAATAATAATAATACATCAATATTATTATTATTATTCATTTTTAGAAAACATGATCATGGTTTATAGAAAATACTCAATTCTGGCCTCAATAATGTCAAACATTTAGTAATCATGTTATTACCAAACAATACCAAGTAAGGGTACTTTAAGTTGGAATACAGTGATAAGAATTATATTTATTTTTGGGGCAGCAGATAGCGTAGTGGTCAAATGCACCATATTTTGGCTGGTCTGATATGGTGTGTGCTGCCTGTCAGGGACGCGGTTCGAAACCCGTCTCTACCAGACCAACCCTGGTTGTTAGCCCTGATCGGGAGCGGCATTTGGCTGTCCGCCCCAGGGGGAGAGAGGAGGGTGAGCCAGCTCGAGTTCGCCGTGAAGCATGCAAGGGTGTCTCCATAATGTAGGTGGGCAAATTCCATCTTGAAGGAGGCCTTGTTTGCTGCCCTCAGAGAATTAGCTTGCCTCGTAGAGACGAGCAGTGGACTCATGTGGGGAGGGTAAATTGTAAAAACAAATAGAAGGTATAATTGGCTACTAAATTGGGAGAAAAATGGGAAAAAATCTGAAACAAACAAAAAGAAAAAAAGAATCCTCTTTTTTTAAGAATCTTGGTAACCTTCATGCAGAAAAGACTAGTTACAAGATGGCAGTCTTTCTATACTCTAATGCCTCACTGCTCATTTGCTCAGTGTATCAGTCAAACCAACATTCTATTGTATTATATGGTAAGATGGCTAGATTCCCACATGCTTTAAATGAATGCTCTGTACCCGCACTGTTGAGCACGAGACCATTAAGGCAGGTGATTCATCAGCAGTTACCAACATCTTTTATTATATTGTCTAGAAACTTGAAGGATCTTTGTAACTGCCATTTATTAAAAACATGATGTATGTTCAGGGCCTGACTGCCAGCTGTTAAAACAAGGTTCAGATCTCTATATCAGAGAAAGAAATCCAAAACGAAAATGTGATACAGTGCACTACAACGTGTACAGTATCTTGGCTGCAAATTGTAACATATTTAGACTAACATACTTGATATTGTACAGTTTACTGCCAAGAGGGGTGAACTATTTGTCTCCTGCTGAGTGGAGCTATGAGAAGAAACATCACAGAGGTTAGCACGTTAGCACATCTATAATCACTCTGAGACATGCACTCATGGAATTAACAGCAGAGGGCCGTTAAGCTCTCAGTCACTTCTCCCAATATCTTCCCATTTCTCCATGACCACAGCTGGAGATGATGGGAGGTGAAAATGGAGAAAGTAAGACACTGGCCGCTGTCACTCATGGTCTTGAATACTTAATCTGATATCTGGGAGATTTTCCCCCACATTATGGTTTACAGATATAAGCCCTCGTTGACTCTTGCACTTAGACTTTATGTCTGAGTTGGATTGTGCCTTCCAATCCAGTGAAGTAGGCAGCCATTTCTCAACAGAGTTCATATTGTTTGAAGCACAACACAGTTTTATCTGCGATGCCATGAAATATGGAACCTGAAACCACAGAACACAGAATCATGACACTGAAGTCTGTCAGCCTACCTGAAAACTCAGAGGAGAACCTTTCAGTACTTTTGAAGAGGAGATGGTTGAACTCCACCATGTTGTGCTGTCATTGTTCACACTGTTGAAGCTAACAAGTTGCAAAGATGGAAAAATGTCATGTATTTGTAGAAAAACACAATCTCAGAATAGCTCTGGCACCACTGATTGTTTTATGATTCATCGGCACCAGAAGATTCTTCTCTTCATTAGTATTATCAGCAAAAATCAAATGATCTCACTTGTCATTCTTGGCATACGTGTGGCCATTAGTTCCAAAACAATACACTACAATATCTCTTATCTCAGTGCTCTACAGCATTGCACAATGCTAAAAAAACATGGAATACAGTGTAAATGTATTTTGTAGTGCCTAAATACCACACTGCCATGACTACTCAGCTGTAGATCTCCAGACTAGATTATGATTAAGCATGATGAGGTATGCAACTATGAACAATTACCTGTACAGTGGGGAAAATAAGTATTTCACCCCCTGCTGATTTTGTGAGTTTGCCCCCTTACAAAGGAAGGAACGGTCTATAATTTTCATGGTAGGTTCATCTTAACAGTGAGAGACAGAATATTTAAAAAATTCCCAGAAAATTACATTATATGAATTTTAAACATTTATTTGTGTTTTATTGAGGAAAATAAGTATTTCACCCCCTAGCAAAACATGACTCAGAACTTGGTGGAGAAACCCTTGTTGGCAAGCACAGCGGTCAGACGTTTCTTGTAGTTGGTCACCAAGTTTGCGCAGATCCCAGGAGGGATTTTGGCCCACTCCTCTTTGCAGATCCTCTCCAAATCCTTAGAAATCCATTTTCAGTGTCCTGGCTGAGGGAAGGAGGTTCTCACCCAAGATTTCCCGGTACATGGCCCCATTCATCCTCCTCGATCCAGTGAAGTCGTCCTGTGCCCTTAGCAGAGAAACAGCCCCAAAGCATAATGTTTCCACTGCCATGCTTGACGGTGGGGATGGTGTTCTTGGGGTCCAAGGCAGCTTTTTCTTCCTCCAAACACAGCGAGTTGAGTTGATGCCAAAGAGCTTGATTTTAGTCTCATCTGACCACAGCACTTTCTCCCAAGCCTCCTCTGAATCATCCAGGTGCTCATTGGCAAACTTCAGACGGGCCTGTACATGTGCCTTCTTGAGCAGGGGGACCTTGCGGGCACTACAGGATTTCAATCCATTACGGCGTAGTGTGTTACCAATTGTCATCTTGGTGACTGTGGTCCCAGCTGCCTTGAGATCATCAACAAGCTCCAGCCGTGTAGTTCTGGGTTGTTCCCTCACCTTTCTCATGATCAGGTTCACTCTACGAGGTGAGATCTTGTGTGGAGCCCCAGACCGAGGGAGATTGATGGTCAATTGGTGTTTATTCCATTTTCTAATTATCGCACCAACAGTTGACTCCTTCTCACCAAGCTGCTTGCCAATGGTCTTGTAGCCCATTCCAGTCTTGTGCAGGTCTACAATTTTGTCCCTGATGTCCTTAGACAATTCTTTGGTCTTGCCCATTGTGGAGAGGTTGGAATCTGATTTATTGATTGATTCTGTGGACAGTTGTCTTTTATACAGGTAACGAGTACTTAATTAGGAGTACTAATTAAGTAAGAGGACTAATCTGTGTGCCTCCTGGTCACATAACTGGTCTGTGGGAGCCAGAAATCTTGCTGTTTTGCTAGGGGGTGAAATACTTATTTTCCTCAATAAAACACAAATAAATGTTTAAAATTCATATAATGTGATTTTCTGGGTTTAAAAAAATATATTCTGTCTCTCACTGTTAAGATGAACCTACCATGAAATTTATAGACCGACCGTTCCGTTCCTTTCTTTGTAAGGGGGCAAACTCACAAAATCAGCAGGGGGTGAAATACTTATTTTCCCCACTGTATGTATTAAGGTTTAATTGCCAAAATAAATAATAATAGTAATAATGCATTTTATTTAAATGGCACCTTTCTGAACACCCAAGGTCACCTTACATAAAAGTCAATAAAAGCAACACAGGAATTACATTCAAGGTATAAAATAAAAATAAAAAAAATAAAAATAATTTTACAAATATTTAATAAAAAATACATGCAAATAGATCTGACACAAGGATGATATCAACACATGAACGACATAAAACATTGTACAATGGGAGACAGTTTACAGTGGGGAAACAGGAGAACTGTCAGTGGTAGGCCATGGTGAATCGGTGGGTTTTGAGCAGGGTTTTGTGACCATAATATCACTCTCTGTGAAGTTGTCGACTGACTGTTCTTGATGAAAGTGCCTGCCCACAAACCAATGCATGGACATTGGACATAGATAATGTTGTCTTTCCCTCAGACTTCCATGCCAACATAACCTTAGCCACTGTTCCTTGTGAAAAATCAGCAAGTTGAGCTATCTTTGTCACTGAACCAAATGTGCCCCAACAATCATCGCTCTTTCAAAGTCACGGGGATGTCTTCTTCTAGCCATGGTAGCCAGAATAATGGGCAATTGGGCCTGCCCAGCATGTTTATACATGACCCTAATGGCATGATGGGATGTTAATTTCTTAACTAACTCAGGAACCACACCTGTGTGGAAGCACCTGCTTTCAATATACTTTGTATACCTCATTCACTCAAGTGTTTCCTTTATTTTGGCAGTTACCTGCATATGTCTATAGTATTCAGAGAATCCTTTGAAGACACAGAAGGAAATCATTTTGGAATATACAGGTTATTTTGGATATAAGACATGGTACAAATACACCAAATGGCTTTGATTTAGATAGTGGGATAAAGACATTTAAAAGCAGCACTTTTCCATGGGGACCAGATTTCAAAAACCAAAGGTGCAGGAAGGACAAACTTTTTTCATTTCCTTTCCGATGTAGGGATTAGCATTATTTATGTTAATGTTTATACAAGACACACATTGGTATGAATATTTAAATACTTAATTATCAATTTACTGTCACGTGTAATAGATTATTATTGTAAATCAGGCAAGAATTTACACAATTATGCAATTATCCTACAGAAAAATGTTTTCCTTCGCCTGGTCACTGTTAGGAATAAACCACGGTGCAAAAATACAAAAGTAGCACATTTAATAAAATTCTATTTTATAGGCTACTTAGATAATTTGTTACATTTCCCATAACCATACCACAATAGATCCACCACCATGTTTAACAGTTGGGAACAGGCAATGTGGTTTGAAGGCTTCCTTTGGCTTTCTCCAAACATAAACCCATCCAGATGTAGGAAAAAGAGTAAAAGACTCATCAGACCATATTACTTCATATATTGTTCACTGTTCAGAAGTCTAGGTTTTGTGCTCATTACATCAGCTTATGCGTTGTTGCACATCGGCCTTGGTTACAAGCGGTTCCCGAATGGCAGCCCTACAAGAAACATCAGCTTTGCGTACAGTTTTTTGTTGAGACTGTTGAGACGGAGGTGTTAGTTATGTGGTTGTTTTTGAGCCCATTATTTTATCGTTGTAACAACCAGCCTGTTAAATGTCTGTCTATACCTGTTGGTGAGCTTTGACTTGCGACCACTGTTCCTCTTTCCTGATGCAGTTTGTCCTTGTTTGGCACATGTAATCATGATTTTCAAAACTGTTCCACTTATTAAATAATTTTGCAGTTTTTTTTACTAATGTACCTGTAATTTGGGCACCCACTATTTTACCATTGTGTTTGTAATGGAAAAGGAAAAGAGAAATTGAATGTTGAATCCTGGGGTGGATGTGACCATCAATTAGGGCACCTGCAAAGAATATAGATCATGGACACTTCAGCTGTACAGCTGTGAGCATCATCCTCTATATCACTATCAACAAGGGTGTTTCCTGACAAAATAACCACTGCAATAGTGTAAGGTTTTTTGCTGCCTTGCTGTCTGAGGGGGATGGTGATTGGACAACAGGATGGAGACAGTATTATGGTCTGTATAACACATTCCATCAGGGGGCGGACGTTCACTCAGGGGGCCCCACAACCATCCCTGGGGTCAAACCTATGGAACCATGGATTGCCACCCTGCAGCCTTGCAAGTCTTTTTTTGAGTGTATACACCATAAGGACTCATTCAGAGGAATGTGAGATGAATTTGGCCCGTTCCTGGACATGGTCCCCAGATTAAAAAGGATGGGCCAACTCAACGGCGTTACCTGCCATCTCTGAGCAGTAAACGTTTGGATCGATGCAGGCTCTTTGGGCAATAATTTGACAGGCCCTTCCTGGGGCACAGAGTGCAGTGTTCTCTCATTGATTTTTCTGGGCCCTCAGTAAGCCATTTGTCGAACCCTCACTGGGAGCAATGATGCCTGTAAGTGGGTTAGTACATATACTACAGAATAGACATACTGGACAACGTCTTCATCTAGTCTAACATTATTGCACCTTCTTTTCCTACTGGTATTTTTCACCAGGCTCCAGTTGAAAGGGCAATAGAGCATCCCAGTTGAGTCTGTATGTCAGACACACTTACTAAAGTGTGTCACTCGTCCCTGTAGATGATATAACAATGGCCATTGCCTACAATGACCAATTGTAATGTTACCATCAAAGAAAGTTGATGAGAGTGCTGAACTGATTTGGCTGGAGACCAGGGTCTTTTGGCACAGCAGGCTTAACAGAGAAAGTTTACTCAGGATGTCAAGCATCAGCCTGGTTCCACCTTAGGGGAAGAGCTGCAACTATAGCACTCTGTCTGTTTCAGTTAAATCAGGTATGCAATGCAGGGGCTTAAATGTTAAAATATTAAATAAAATTAACTTGAATTAGGTGTACTGATATGATATTATTGTAACTGTAAAAGGCTGTAGAGGTTTAGATGAACATGTCTGCTTTTTTAATTGATGCAAAACTTTGCTTTCTCTGCAATAACATTAATTTACATCTGACAACATTTTCTGTTTTGCTTTGACTGGTTCACTGCAAAAAAAAACACTGCAAAAAAACAACAAAACAGTTGGTACTGTTACAACATTTTCTACTTTGTCGTTCCCTAGCGGCCCTGACAAACAGGCAAAAGCACGTCCAAGAACAGGCTCCGACCTGCAGCGTTTGGCACGGTTCTGACCAAGCGGCCACTGTCCTGTGCGGTGAGATCTCCTTGGTTGCAGTGCTGGGCGTAAAACACTTTGATTCCTTTAATAACGGCCCGGTTCATCCTCCACGTAATTAGCTCGCTGTGGGTTTCCAGGCCACAGCTCATTTGTGTCAGCAAGGAAACAAGCGTGTCGTAAAACGTCCGGCCGTGAGCGATCACCGGAGCCAGTGGGTGATTTGTGGGGCCTGGTGGGCACAGCTGAATAATCCTGATCATTTTATTCGGAAATAAAAATGGAGTCGGAGGACAGTCGGAAATGGCTGTTGGAGGTGGGAGCTGGGAACCAGAAGACATCAGCCAGAAAAGGGGTCAGGATTGTAGCTGCTCAGTGATATCCTGATTTTAGCATTCATTTACTTTTCCCAGCCGAAGGAATTACAAACAGGCAGGAGAGATGGACACCTGTTCAAAGTCTCAGTAAATAGTGGAGCATGTTGAGGCATATTGTTCACACACCTGCTATGGACCACACACAAACACAGACACACTCACACATACAAACAGAAACCAAATGCTCCCTTGCTTAATGTGGTCTAAAACTTGAATTAATCCGACTGTGGAATAGACAGACAGGTAGTAATTACCACAATATAAACTATTATTGAAGGATATTTCAGATATTTTATAATTACAAGATCTTTTTTCTTTATTTTGACAGTGTGTTTGCTGGCAGGACGTATCTGCTTGGAGTTGATTCTGTGATGTCTGAGAGTGTCATTATTGCTGTCTGAGTGACTCAGCAGTCTGTTCTTCTCTGACTCTGACTGAACAGGGGGTGCAACACATTATGAGGTAGCGGGCAGGTTTGTTGGTGGAGGTGGTGGTTTAGGTCTGGCACTGAGAAATCAGATGCTGTGACTGCCTTCACGGTAGGCTTTCTCAGGCTGCATTTTCACAAGACTCAAAACATTCTTTCTGTATTTATTCAGTTTCCAATCAAACCCCTCCTGTGCAAACTGAAATCGTCAACCATGCCACTAGGATTCTTTCATGGAAGAGAGGATATTCATTCATTATAAATGAAAGGAAAACCTTTCCTTAATTATCGCTGATTGATACCTTGTAATTTCAGCACATTCGCACTGTGGACTTTTCCTTCAAAATATGTTTAATTCAAGAACCAACCATAAACCCTGTACATGAATCACATTTAACATTGTACCTGTGTTAGCTGAAAATAACTTAGCATCTTATATAAAAAATTAGATTTGCAATTTTATTCATACATCAAAATGAAGAGGTATACAGGTTAATTAAATGCGTGATGGAAAATGAAGGGGCGGATCATTAAACATTTCATCCAATGTGTTGCCCAAGGTCAGCTTGCAGGACAGCTATCCTTTGTGAACCAAAGAAAACAGCCAAAAACTTGGATGAATCTCTCAAAAGGACATCCACCTTTGCCGGCCATCGTATCACACATAATTTTACCTGTCAATCCTCCCATTTTTGTGCACTTAAAATAGTTAGCACTTTGTTATTTTCAGCAGAAAACAATCACTGAGACTGGACTCTGACATTCTGTTTATAAAACTGCCAAGTGATTTTGTCCATTTCTTTTAGACATGTTTTCTAAAACAGATTTATGGGATTGAACTGACAGTGACTTGACACTGCTCCTGATTCATTTACCTTTTAAAAAGGGACAATGCGATTTCTCAGATGGGCTCCATCCGTTCAGAGGTTTTGGAAGGCCACTGTCACTTTGGAAACAACACCACACTTAAACGGTCTCATTGGGCGTGCGTGAGCACAGAGGAGCCGGAGAGGGCTTGGCAGCCCATTCTCAGGATCAACAAACCAGTGCACTCACAGGACTTTGAAAGAGAAATTTATTGACCCATTATGGTGGGGCTCAGATGTCATCCAAAGCTAAATCTGTGTGAAATACTTCCTTCATTTTCCTAATGGAGGCTGAAGTGTGGAGCTGAACACGGGTTTCATAATCGCTAGATCTGCTAACATTTAGATTAGAATATTGATTTTTGACTTACAGTATAAACAATTTATCCCCTACAAACAGACTGGAACTACAAGCAATAGCAGTTGTGCCAAATGTATTTTCTCTTTTGCTTTAAGGATACATTGTGCCCTGAAATACAGCATTTGAAGGCTATATATGAATAACACATTGCCTATAGATTGAATCTGGGACCGGCATCGATCTGCGAAGCCCCCTACTTTCAGCTGCCGATGATTTTAAAACCAAGTTAAAGCACCCAAACATTAGATTTTCCCATGACACAAAAACAGGAAATAGAAAAAAGAAAGGAAGAGAAAAAAGAGAGCAGACCCATTTCAGTTTATCCCCAAGATTTCCTGAGAGGATTGATGTTAGATGTTGAAGGACAAATACACGAGAATGAGGAATAGAATGCAATGAACTGGGGTTGCAGGGAGCTGAGGTGAGCTTTTATTTTAATTGTTAACAAGATGTAGGGCAACACACGCATATGCACACACACACACGAACACACTCGCTGATGCACAGACCCACAGACACACACACTCCCTGACCTCTTCACCTATAGACACACACAAACACACACACACACACACACTATTGTGCTCACCTAAAGACACACACACACACACAACACACACACTCACATTCACACTCACTGGTCTCCCAACTTTTAGACACACCAACACACACAGATCAACCTAAGCCAGAGGGTGCATTGGGTGCAGTTGGGAGAGGGAGACGGAGTGGCACTGGTGTAATGGTAGATTATCTATAGGTTTTTAAGTGCTCTCCTGGGGTAATCAGCCTCTGAGAGACCCACAGTAAATCAAGGGGCTGTGAGTGGTTGTGCCAGGGAGAGTTTGATCTTATTCCAGGGCCTCCAAACAAGCGGCTTATTCTCTACCTCGGTTTTGGCTCCACGCTAAAAAGAAAACAGAGAGAGTAATGGCCTGACGGGTCATTGTGTGTCAGACTGTCACTCTTTAATGGGTACATCTGTCAGCCACAAAGGTGATGGCTGGTGTGGAGGAGGGAGGGTGGAAGTGAGAGAGAGAGAGAGAGAGAGAGAAACATGCTTGCTCTCTTCCCAAGCACAGCACATCTTCACTCCGAACCAAACACACTTTGTCAGGTTGAGGGAACGTCATATCAATTTTTAATGATGTTGGTTAGAACCAGCGCTCTGAAAATCTGCTGTACTTTCTTCGTTAGCTACGCCCCACTAATGCATTAAAACTGCTACCACCCTGTCCCTGGGAAGTTATGGTAATTGTGCTGTTAAAATATTTCTGCTTCTCTAATGTTCTCCTGGTAATCCAGACACACACACACACACACACACACACACACAAACATAAAATTAGCATCGTATCTCATGCAAAGCCTGTCCATTTCAGTTTCACGTGTATGACAGTTAAAAATAATTATATACATTTTCCAGAATTTCTTCTTGGGCTTGGTTAATCAAGCCTTTTAAGAATCATTGTGCCGTTTACATAAATTCATATTTTCAATCTGCAGCTTCATTGTCAGTTTCATGTCAACTTTCATTTCTTCTCATTCCTAATGTAATAAACAAATCAATTCATCAGTTGGCAGATGGCAGTCCTTGACAGACTCAAACAAAGTGTACATATTTTAAAAAATAAACTAAATTGACTGTGGATCCTGGATTATAATAGGGGCCTACGTCTACACGTACATTGGGATTCTAACTGAATAAAACTAACATTACAACATTCAATGGGATTGAGGAAATGCATTAGAAATGTTCAAGTCTGAATGTATGACCCTTAAAATCAATGAGTTGGAAGCATTTTAAGTGATTGTGGGAAGATTGTTATTTCAGATCGAGAAATTAAATGCCAGCGCTTGTGAGATTTATACAACCCTTGTGTGGACAGTTTTTTATGCCCTTGCATTGAGGCCTACCGTGTGCCACAAGAGGCCTAAGGACCTGGGGTTGAGCGGCCTGCCCATTCCAAAGCCTCTAAAGGCCAGTTTGAATCAAAGATTCACAACGAGACAAAACTGTTTTAGACCATTGCAGAGAAAGGTTGCAGCAGTGTAAATACCCCGTCTGGTCGTCGGAAGTCGGCTGTTGGCATCTTTTGCAATTCATCAAGTTAAGTCGCAAGTGTTGAGTTTTAGAACTTAACGTACTGTATGTCAGGGCCATAGTTATGTTTCTCCAACCAATCAGCACATAGTATAGTGCACACAAAAAATATGGCAGAGTTTTGGACTGAGGAGAGAGAAGATCATCTGATTCATCTTTTTGAAGACAGCACTGTTTATACGACATGCCCATGTTTTCCACATTTCATGTCTGCTTTTATATAACTATGCTGTATTTAATTAATTTAGCATTACCCAAATTAACCCCGTAATTCAACTATTCTACATTAACTCCTGGCTAGCTAGGACGTTGTGAAATAACTAGCTGTCGTTATCTGACAAAGATGCATATTCCTTTATAACACATTCATTTTTGTCTTTGTATAGTACCGACAGATTCATGGTGTGTGTTCACAATGTAGCATGATTTCCAGCTACATCATCGGTCAATGTTATATTTTTGGTAGCTAACGTTAGCTAAATAGTTGCCAAGAAGTGCAACGTTATCATAAGTTGCTCTCCGGGTCTCGAAAGTTTGTGGTTCTGTGTGGTTCAGTTGGTAGAGCATGGTGTTGGCAACGCTTAGGTTGTGGGTTTAATTCCCACTGGGACCACATGCACTGAAAAATATATGCATTCATTACTGTAAGTCGCTTTGGATAAAAGTGTCTGCTAAATGGCATATATATATTTTCCCTGCATTTTAGAGGTGACTCTAGCTCTTCTAGACGACGGTACTGCTCCGGCAATAGACACGAGAAATTAATGAAAAGATGGTACATCTCCAGCCTCTAGTTCACAATATAAGTTTGCGTAGGCCCCTTGACTCTGCCACTGTAGCACCCATGGTTGGCTCCAAATCATGGTTGATCACCGTGTTTTTTGCCTCTGCTGCGTTTAATTAACAATACAATTGCAGTAAGCAAATCATCAATTTTCTGATAGAAAATATCCAGCAACCAGTTCAAACCCAACAAATCAGGTGATGTGCGTTAACTGTGTAATTAATCAATTAAATGCTGAGTAACAATGACATCCAGCACATCCTCCAGCCCTCCAGTGATAGGGAGCCCTGCTCAACGATGTTTAACACTCTTTCCCGGACATAAGCCAAGCACAGATCACTTGAGGGGGCTGCTGGGAAATGTAGGATTTTGCCCTGAGGTAGGAATGATAGAAGAAAAAAAATCTGAAAATATTGGACTTGACCTATGAGTACTGCTGTCAGTTGAGAATGAATGGTATTAGCTCTGCGGCCAAGCTGAAAAATCAATGCTTCATAATGGGAGGTTTCAGGGGTTAGCCTTCCGTGCTCATGTTAACAAGGCTATTGGCTTCCTTAATACTCCAAAGTTACCATTTCCAGCCACGGGAGGAAAGCCACAGTGACTTGTGTGGTTAAGGGCCCTGCCTTTTATTCCCCTCTAGGCTGGAGAAGCTACATTTAAGAACCTGTGACACACCGTGGCCGGTGGTGAGCAGAAAAGGAGGAATAAATGATGCCAAGTGCCTGCTTGATTTAATTTAAATTGGCAACACAAAACTTAATTCAAACATTATAAAGCAGATAAATTAAAATGACTTGCTCCACAAGTAATCGTTAAGGACACAAATCCATACAAGGCATCTCCATACAAAAAGAGCCTTCTCAAAAATCCGCTCCCGAAGATTCCCCTCTCCAAGGCACAGTCTGTGCCTTTAAAACAGGACTAACAAAGGCAACGAGCAACACCTGGGCTGATTACCAACCAGTCCCAGGTGTGTGTGCCTGTAGGTGAGGCTGCTGCTGTCCAAGGCTGTAGGTTCCCCAGGCTGTGGGAGGAAGCAGGAACAGCTGATGGCAGCCAAAGAGGAGGAGCAGCCCTCTCTACTCCTCCCTCTTCCAGTGTCACAATGCCGTTGTTTATTCTTCTTGCTGTTGTTTTTGTTGTCATGTAATTTCACAAGCAAGCCATCGGAAACATTACAATATGACAAGAATGATGCAACAGTGAATAGGTGACTTCTCAGCCCATGAATAAATGTGTGATCACATGGTGGTTGCATAGTTATAGCCATTATTACACGGGCATTAAGATAATTCAATAAAGGGTATACTGGGTACACTGGGCAAAGAAATTGAATAAAGGAAAATACAGAATAAAATTAATAAGCAGAGGAAAATTATTTTGATAATAGAGCTATAGAAAATACCAATTGATTTGATTTCAATTCATCAACAAATACTCACTGCATAAAGCCATATTTTCTGCTTGCATAATTTGTTATGGCCACGGCCGCTACTTTGTTATTTTTTATGTGTTCCTGTTCTCCCTGTCAGTTTCGTGTTTGTGTGTGTGATGTGGGCACGGCTTCCCTCCTCGGCATTCTCCGGCTCCCTCCTGATTACGTGGATCTTCTACACCTGCGCTGCCTACTCACCTGCCATCAATTATCATCAGCCCTGCAGTGTATATCAACCCCGGTTTCTCATTCATTCATTCATCATCAGATTGTTGTCTCTGCTTCAGTGGTAGCTACAAGACTCTAGACCTCTCTTGAAATCGTGATTTCGCCTCCGTGTTTGTTTCCTCGTGAGTTATATGTGTTTTCATTTATTTCCCCGTGTTCAGGTTCACTTCTCGCCTGCCTGTTTTGTTTGTCTACTCGTTTGCCATCCTGCCTGCCTGCCTGCCCACAGACCAGCCAGCTTGCTCCTCTGCTACCCGCTTCCCTGCCTGTTCCGCCTGCCTCCTTCATCTGCCTCATCATCGCCTACCCCTCTGCCTGCCTGCCCACGAACCAGCCAGCTTGCTTCTCTGCTACCCACTTCCCTGCCTGTTCCGCCTGCCTCCTTCATCTGCCTCATCATCGCCTACCCCTCTGCCTGCCTGCCCACGAACCAGCCAGCTTGCTTCTCTGCTACCCACTTCCCTGCCTGTTTCGCCTGCCTCCTTCATCTGCCCTCATCATCGCCTACCCCTCTGCCTGCTTGCCCACGGACCAGCCCACCCACTTCTCTGCTTGCCTGCTGTCCTGCCTGCCTGCCCGCTTGGTCTGCCCTCATCATCGTTTCCCTACGCCAGTCCCTGTATATAATAAATATCCTACTTCACCTTATCCTCTGTGTCCGTGTCTGCGTTTGGGTCCAATCCGTGCATCAGTCTTAACATAATTATTACTTTCCAGACTTCCTAAATCTCTTCATAGCACATGTGGCATACTGTACCATACAAAATGTCACATATTATGTCATATAGTATTGTAGGAACCAATCAAATTTTACAACATTGGATGCTTACTGCTTGTCACTGTTTTTCATTCAATGACGGATTATACAGGTTTCTCCATTTTTTATTTTACCCCTATTTTTTCCAGTTTGGAATGTCTAATTTGTGTATGTTCCTGCTCATCGCTGCAGCTTCCTCTGTCAGTTTGGGAGAGTGTAGGCAGTGTCTTCCGGATCATGTGAGGTCAAGCCACTGCTTCTTTTCACTCCCCAGTCCACCAGTTAAGCTCACACAGACATTGAGTCGGAGGAGGACACTTTATGTGCAGCTTGTGCAGGCAGACTGTGGGCTGTGACCAGAGGGGTTGCCGGTGCGTGATGAGACATGGACATCCCGCCGACTGAAATCCCTCACACCCATACGTACACACATGGGCTTAGCTCCAGCAAAACCAGTATTTATACAAATTTCATTGGTCAAGATTGTGCTTTGTGCGCCCAAAAACATTTTTCATGTGCTTAAACCTTTTGTAAAATTTTGTATTGTATTTATCATTATTTACAAATGGTTTTTATAGCTCATTACTGTTACAGAGCTACAGCACTGGATAAAAAAGACAAATATGACTTGGGCGACTCACTTATGGGTGAAGGTCACTTATTTCTGTGACTTATTTCACTTATTTCCCTGTCACTCCCCCCCCCCCCAAAAAAATGTCCTACTTTCTCCTAATGTAACTTCTGCCTCTAGTGTCACTGATTTAAGCTTTTGTTCACTCCTAAGTGCCTCTTTCATTCCATTGATCCACTCCCCTCCTCCCCCCTGCACCATCATTAGTAACAGCGCGATGTTGAAGTGAGGGAACTAACTGAGCTTTGCCTACCCGGTGCAATCAGACGAGAAGGCAGTGCAGATGTCATTTGTTTTCAATGGCTGTTTCAAAAGAATAATTGCAGTGACACGGCAGGATCGATACTATGGATTTTTGTTCTTGAGCACGCTGTGTGCATGTGGGGAGGCAGGAAATATACCGCCACAGCTCGAGCACCATTGGACTGGATGGAGGCCTGTGGATATCGGTTGGGCTGGTTGCCATTATCGACTGGATTTTGGACCTGGCCCTCCTGAGCTGTCGGTTCATTGCGAACGTGTGACCACGTTTGCGGCTGTTCCTCTCCCCTATCCCATCTGTCATGGGGAAATGAGTGACTGCACTTGAATAAACAGAAAAGGGTGAAACTGAAAAAAAGCATCGGTATCTGATCGTCAGCAGACTAAATAGCGGAAACAGTGGGGAGTGTAGAGATGTAGTTGCTTATTTGATCCAACACAGTTTTGAAACTCTATTTATGAGTGTGTGTGTGTGTGTGTGTGTGTGTGCGCAGTGTGTCGGCACTGAATATCAATACAAAAGCACAACAGAGGAGTCAGTAGCACAACAGAACCTATTAAAGATCCAGTGTCTTTTTTATTGCAGTGTTGTTATTTTTATCGTTGATGTTATTGTAACATACATAACATAACATTTCTTATTTTCAATTTTTTTTGTGTGCCATTATTACCTTATCAAGTTTGACTGAGGTTCCGGGGAATGGATATGGAGCTTGCCTCGCTGTGACAGAGATGTGCTCCTGTGAATTAAATGCCATCAATGCTCACTGAGTGTGTTACTCACAGAGAAGAGCCCTTCCCCTTCTCATTGGGCCCCTATTCCCTACATTTTGGGTAAGTTAGGGTAAACTTTTCCCAACATGAAAATTGGTAAATATGTTTCCTTGACGTCCCTTGAATTAGATTTTTTGTCAGACGGAACATTGCAGGAATGGTCTTAGGAATGTTTTGTTATTCAAAAAAAGAATGTGAATGGTGGATCGTGTTCGAGACCATTGAGATGTTATCAGTGTGTTCGTATTCGAAAGTTTTTCAGTGAATGTGAAAGAACTTGTTTGGAACAATAAATACATTCGAAGATGATTTAGGGAACATTCTCATCATGATGTTATCTCACAACCCATCCGGTATCTGAGAATGATCAAAATGTTCCCAAAATGTGTTGTGTTGTTTGGGTTGCTAGCCATTTGTCCTGCCCTGTTCGTTTTTGGCACAGCGTTTCAGCTGTGGCATCCAATCTTTACATTTTACAAAAACATCACCCAGTTTAATGGATCTGCGAACCAATGTAGAAATGTAAAAACTGAATTAAACCCATGCTGCTCATTGAGAATGATATGAAGGCCGCACTGAAATTATAATTTAGCCTGGAGTAGTAAATATTAGCTTTTTCTTTAGCCTGGAATGTAAACAAATAAAAACATTGTGATAAATAAAAATGACATGCAGCCTTGAAGCATATGGACAGGTGGCAGACTAAAGCTTGTCATCAAAGCTTTTCAAAATGCGTAATGAAATTATGATTAAATGCTGTAGTGAACCCAAGCCGTCTTCAGAGGGGGGATTTATTTCCAAACACAGTTTCATGTGTCTCACGTGCACACAATCTCACAAAAAAGCCTCCCTGATGCTGAGTAGTACACCATAAATGATGCTTTACACTCAAATGTTGTTTGCTCACCCAACAAAATAGGGTGTTGAGGCAGAGACTATTTAGGGAAACATTTAGGTGACTTTTCTTTTTTCCCCTTAATTTTTCTTTCTTTTTTTCTTATTAAATCCAGCGATTGTCCCCAGGGTGGTTGGCAGCGTCGGTGGTTCCAGATGGGGGTCATTTTTCAGACACGTTCAAACCCTCTGCTGCACTGCCAATACCCCCAAGCTCTCCTCTAAATGGTCTCTTTATGCAGTGAGATAATGGCCAGTTTGTGCTTTGCTTTATAAGACCCTGTTTCAGGAGCATTGTCGATGCAGGCAGGGGGGGTCGGGGGACAACAACTTCTAATTTGTCAGAGGATGGGGCGGGGGCGGGGTGGGGAGGGTGGAGGGTAAAAACACTGGACCTCTATGAGGGGGAACATCGTTTATCATCGAGCTCCTGCTTGGGTTCGACCCCATCCACCTTGAAAGTTGGAATATTCTATTCTAAAAGGTACACTGATATTTAATTTTGGAAACCAGAAAGAATAAAATGATCACAAAGCAAAACTGTATGCTTATATGTGTATAACACAAAATGATCAGTGGAGAGGGACTGGTGTTTTTTTCTCACATGCTCAAGCATGGGTGATCAACAGTGATCCTCTGCTCTGGCACAGACTATGCTCCCATATCTCTGCTTGAGGAGGTGATTGTGCCATTGCACTGATCCTTCCCATAATGCTGCCACAATATCACAACCACATTGGTTTCAGCTAAGGTTTATACTTCACTGCTAGGCTGCTATGTTAGCACAGCGATGGTGCATCCTCTGAAGGTGCTGTTGGGTCTTCATCGGCATCTCTGGCACTGCAACAATTTTGCTGTTCCCAAAGATCGTGTTGAGGAAACAGCTCAGTTTGTGACTGGTCATGAAAGAGCCCTTGTACCCTAAGAAGGGCAGAGTCTCAGCTCATTACCTGAATGCAGGTAAGGCTCAGATTCTTGCTGAATTTCACACCCATAGCATTTAGGAGAAAGAGTCAGATATCTGACCTGCCCGGAGCCGAGAATGCCCAGCAAACAGACCCCAATTGGCCTTTCCCAGAATTCTACTGTGTTGCTAGTGGGTGGTCTGCCAGTCAACACCTAAAAACATCTTAAGTTAGGAATGATTTGCTGACCAGCAATCGCAATGGTTCTCCAAGACTTATATACCTAAGCCACCTTGAAAATCGAAAGGATTTCAGTACTTCCGTACGTCAGATCATTCATTTTGTACAAAACAGATACCTGTTCTGAGAGCACTGAAGCTGATGAAGATTGTAAACAGTGGAAATCTGTTGGGGCAAAACTGTGGTGCAGTTACCAGACAGGGACAGTTTTATCTATACAGCAGACGGCCGGTAGTTTCACCATTCAAGCTTGCCGATTAACCAGGCACAGACTCTTAAGAGTCCATTAAACTGTGCAACCAAGCTCGGATGGAAGCAAAACCGGAAACATCTCTGGAACTCCAGGAGCAGAGTTGCCTACCTGCGCTCTAGCTACTCAGTGCAGTCACTACTGTGTCTAGCTAGCTAACTTCCCTGATGGTTAAACTACTGCTTTCTCACAGCACCCCAGCACCTCTCTTGTCTGAATGCATTTGGTAGCTGCCACTGTCCTCTTCAAACAATGTATCCATTCATGGCATGCATCATCAAATCTGTTTTTGAATTTAACGCATGTCTCTTATGGCGTCATATGGTGGCACAACTGGAATTTGATATTTGTTTGGATATCCACATTAAGTTATAGTTTTGTATTGACTGAATGCCTAGGCCAGGGGACCCCAACCCTGGCTCTGGATATCCACAGCACAACGAAGCTAACCAAAACCAGAAGAACCTATGCCTCTCCAGGAACATGGTTGGTGACCCCTGATAAAAGGCAGCCTCAATTTAAACGAAAAGATTTAAATCGTTTTGTAATTTGAGATTGCACAATAATAATAAAACAAACAAACAACCCAAATAATATTTTGAGCTTCCACTATAAAAAGCTGGATGAAGTAGGTGTTTCTAACCTTGAGTCCTGTATGCATCTGTTAAATGACTTGCTGATCTCATTAAATAGAACTAAAGTAGTTGTAAAACAGTCTGCAGCAACAGTAAATCATCGTAAATATAGGAACGGCTGAGGCAGAGGGAGAGCAGTCCGGGGGGAAATGTGAGGAACAGGGAAGCCGGGCTGGATGTTCCTCAGCGGACAAGTCTCTGGACCATAAATCTTGACATTGCCCTGTATGTACACAGCATATATCGTGGTGAGAGGGATCAATTTTTAGAAGGGGGTAGATTTAGATTAATTCATCCAAATGCCCCATCTTATTTTTTAATAACACTCCTGATACTTTTCCAAGGTGCTAATGCAACTCCAAGCCAAAAAATATTCTGCAACCATTTGTTCTGGATTGAAAATAGGATGTTTGACAGAACACGCAGACCTCATCTGAGCATGAGCATGTGAAGATTTGCAACAGAGCACAGCAACAACATCACCACAACAACTGTGGGACGCCTCCGCTGGGACAAAAAACAGATGGAGAAAAGGTAAACTTATTGCAATCTCATGTTAGCCTTGCCACAGTGTTACAGCAGCACCATGTCGAGTTTAGTCTGGGTGTTCACTAATACGCCTGTTTGTGAGATGGAGTTTGCAGCTAATGCCAACTAGAGAGTGTAGTTTTGAAACCAATGTGTAACAGTTTAGTAAGAAAAAATTAACATACATAATGCTAATGCACACGCATACACTGCCACATACACCCTGGTTGATAATTGCAATTTTTGTTTTTGTTTTTGCTCACACACCATTGTACTGAAACTCACTGGAGATTGTTTTCCCCCACTGATGATATCTCTAAGGCTTCCCTATTTGCCAGTGCATGTTTTTTTCTGTCGGATCTAGCCTAGGGCTTCCCCCCCACTCCCAGGCACCACCAACTAGATCAGGCGACCCGTTGTTAGTTATCACAATGAAACAACACAGCAAAGCAAGGACTGGCTCGCCTTTGGGATCCCGGTGATGTCATCATTAGGGGACAAAGGACGACATCCTTTATGCTCGCTTATTTTGGAGGGCAGGATTCATTGAAGGAACGGTTGGGTTGTTGGGTGCATTGATCAGACAGGTTGATTATTTTCTCTTTAACAATGTCCTACTAACTACCGTCGCACATGAAGGATGTGCTGCTCTCATCTTCTTTCGGTTTCTCTGCCTTTAACAGCCCCACATGCCTGTTGGGGGGGGGGGGGGCTTCCAAAAAGTATTTCACAAGAGGGCACTTTAGGGTTTATGGCAACAAACGGCAGTTCATCCTGACATCTGGATTTCATCTTTGTCCATGGTTTATGTACATCCACCATGTTACTGGTTGCTAATACCGGAGCATGCTTCAAGCCCAGCTTCAGATTTGATATATGTAAACTGTAAAAGAACTTTACGGAGAATACTGTCTGTAACCCCTGATGGATTTCCATGCTGCAACATTTGTGGGTTAAGTGCTAAAGAAAAATCCATACCTCATAAAACTCTCTCTGCATCTGCCCGTGGTATGTTTAAAGTACATGAAGGTTGCTTCATACCCAAACAATGTATATCATTTTAAACACTTTTAGACATAAACAAATGTTTTAGATGTTTTGTTCAGTATGAGTGTCCGTGATTGGTTTTGAATGCATGATCTTGTGTGATTCGTAATGTAAAGATATTTTTATGTGGTAAGCTGATCTACATGAAAACCAAATAACAAGTCTATTAAACAGTCAGCCAATGTTTGAAAACATCAGAAAACTGGTCCAGTATAGGTTTCATTCTCATTCAATTAGTAAGTGTTGTTTAACTAATTGCTAAATAAAAATGAATATATCTTTTTTACATTGAGGAGCCTGTACTGGAACACCAAATGTGTTTTGTGAATGTAGTTATTGAATTATTTTCATCTACGCACCTTTTTTTAAATGTTTTTCATTTGTTTCATATTTTCCCCCCCGCTTTTTTTTTTTTTTGGTAGCAAACTACACCCTCTATTTTTTTCAATTTACCCTCCCCCACGAGCCTGCTGCTTGTCCTCGGAGTCAAGCCAGTTTTGGCTTACAGGGACGCCTTTGCGATTCTCGTGAGCTTGTGCCAGCTCTTCCTCCCCCTCCCTCTGGGGCGTTCAGCCAATAGCCGCCCCCAACGGGGCTCTCGGCCAGAGCTGGGCTGGCGCAGCCGGGTTTCAAACCGTGGCCACAGTGAGCAACCTGCATTCCGGATGAATGCTTTTACTGTTACACCACCCCGTTGTATCCCTGCTTACTCCTCATTTAAAACAATTAATAAAATGACTAACCCTTTCCTTCCCAGTGTTACAGGTATGGTATGCAGCTGCCTACAACAATGTCTATTGCTGTATTACTGCACTGATCTCTTGTGCGAACTATGATTGTTCGTACACATTAATGCACTCTTTGTTTTTAACCAAAAGGGCTCAAATAAGAGTGTGGTCCAATTCTATTTAAACAGTAATAAGCCCAAACTAGGAAGTGAACAGACAACACATTCCCTCGTTGGCCTTGTGGGCAAGGGTTGTCAGGACCAGGCCGGTGAGTCACCTAGCCTATCAGTCATAGGAAGAAAGGAGCTTACAGCTGAGTCTGGGCCAGAGATCAAAGGTAACGGAAAGCTGGAGAGGCCCTCACATTGTTAGGGCCTGATAGTGTCAACCTGCCTGTGCACAGACACCAGCACAGCACCCCTTCATGGCAACATCGGGTCCTCACACAGCTCACTCCATTTTGTTGGGACTCTTCATCCCACTTACACATCAGAGAGAAAACATAATATAGGGAGAGGTGGAGGAGGAGGCAGAAAGAGAGGGAGGGTTGGCACTGCTGTTGTATCCTTGAGCAAGGTACTTAACCTGAATTGCTTCAGCAAATATCCAGCTGTATAAATGGATTGCATGTAAAGAAATATAATCTGTGTAAGTCGCTCTGCTAAATGCCAAAATGAAATGAAATGTTTATCATAAACAGGGAGAGATTCTGGGAAAAACATATTGTTAAAGAATCATGAGTGATCCTTCACTCTTCTGACCATGAGGGATGGGTTCCCGGTCAATAAAACCAAACTGTAGAAGAGGGTCTAAACCAGGCAGATTAAGGGTTAAATCAACATGCTTATTTTCTCCTCTCCTTTCTGGTGTTTTCATAAGAAAATGTTCTGATGTTCACAGGTCCTGTATAGGTTTCATTCTCATTCTCTGGAAAGAGAGAATTCAGAAGATTCAGGCATTGACCTAGATGCACAAATATTTTATTTCAGTTAGTAAGTGTTGTTCAACAAATTGATAAATTGCTTAATTAGCAGGAGGTGGATATGGGGATGCAGTGAACTGTCAGCTGAGACAATATATTATTTTTTGAATGGTTTAGAATGGATTTTTGTTGTCATGCCTTATAGACAAATAGTTAATGGGCTAATATTTAAGGTATGGTGTAATTAATCCTTGAAAGCAAGACATCAGCCCTCATTTTGTATGAACTGACAGGAATACTTGGCAGAAAATTGTTTCAGACTCTGAAGTCTCCAAGGTTGTATAAAAAAGGTAGGGCCGAGTGTTACATGTAAGTGTGAGAACTCAAAAACCTGTAGACTTATTTCTTGAAATAACTGACACATAAAAATAAAAAAAAACAAATACTTAAAATAGCACTTCCTAAATATTTTTCACCGTATGTATGCATGATGAACTTCAGATGTGTTTTTTTATAACAGTGTCTGAAAGTGAAATATGCATTTCTGTCATCACGAAATGAAGAATTTGGTGAGTTGCCGTTAATCTGATTTAAATAGAACGCTGCTCTTTCAGTGCATCTCCACATGCCCCTCGGAAGGTCTTGTTTTCGTTGGCCCAGTGGAATCATGAGTAATAGGGCTGGGGAAATGAAATCTGAGAGAGCCCATAAATCCCATTTCAAAATGCAGTATATGGCCTGATTTCTGCAATCTCCTCCCCACCCTCAACTCATGGAGGACATGTTTTTCTTTTCAAATGCACTCATGAAAACAATTGTCTAAATGCGTTTTCCTTAATTACATTAACTTACAAAAACAAAACAATGTTATATTGTGACAGTAATGAGTAAATTAGAAAAGTAGCACAAATAAACAGTGTTAGCCAGGTGCCAGTTTGTACCTGATAAGTATAATTTTTTTGTACTTTCAATCATACTAGGAAGAGGGATCAGCAGGGAAGAGACTTTAAAACTATTCACCAGTTTGAAGATTATGCAAAAACATATTTGTAAAATGACATAAACTTAAGTGATCTATGCACAACACTATAAAAAACAAAAGATTAAATATGTTCAAATCAGTCTCATGCTTCCCACTGAGGATTTATCTTCTTTCAGCCGTTTGTCAATTTCGCACTGAGGCAGCTTCCCGGCTGTCTGTCTGCCATGTTTCCTCTGGATGGACCCAGAGAGACAGAGAGAGAGAGAGACAGAGAGAGAGACAGAGACAGAGAGAGAGAGAAAGAGAGACAGTTTAAGCCATGTTCTCT
Source organism: Aldrovandia affinis (assembly GCA_029706075.1). Lineage (NCBI taxonomy): Eukaryota > Metazoa > Chordata > Actinopteri > Notacanthiformes > Halosauridae > Aldrovandia > Aldrovandia affinis. The sequence continues at coordinate 11,954,353 of JAINUG010000003.1, forward strand.
TAAACCCTCTCCTTTCCCCTCTCTCTCCCTCATTCCCTTTTCTCCTTTTCCTTTCTGTCCTTGCTTTTGATCATTGTAGTACAAGGAGTCAAACAAGTACAACAACAGTCAATCAGATTTTCTGTACTTATACAGTAATTCCCTAAAGTAGTAACTTTTTACAAGGGGTGTAACGGTGCACGTATTCCTACCGAACCGTTCGGTACAGGACTTTCGGTTCGGTACGTGCTGTGAACTGAACGAATGCAATCTTGCTTTATCCACTAACGCACGTGCAGAACTTTTTGTGTGTGTGGAACTGAATTCAAAACACTGAGTCGTCGTCATCCCCCCGAAGATATAACTTATATACTATATCGGCGCAAATGGCCGAATGTTGTTCGTTTAGCCCACGTACGTCTATGGCATACATAAGGCGCGTTTCCACCAAAAATTACCAGGAACTTGTAGTCGCTGGAACTATTTTCATGGAATTAAAAGGTTCCTTCAAATTCATTAGGCCTACGTCTGCGTTTCCACAGGGGTCTAAAAAAATTGCGAAGATTAGGCAAATTAGCTGAGGCATGTTATTATTCTTCCTGTATGCCAATGAATGACAATTTCAGTTTTTCAATTTAAGTTATTTCACTAAATCTTTATTCAAAAATTTCACAAAAGACATTTTTAGATTCAGTACGCCTTAGGCGATTTAACTAGGGTGGTCTTATGTCTTAATTAATTTAATAAATTCATCTTTAATTCAGTCGCGTTTCTAAAAACCTGCCTCCCAGAAAGGCACTTGTCGTATACTTTCTTTTTAGTTTGCTCCATTGATTTATAGATAGATTTTCCATAGATTTTTCCAACTGGTTTTCTAATGCCGTTTTCAAAAAATGGCGGTTGAAACAGAATGCAGCGAGTCTTTTACCATACTCGACCAATCAGAAATGTTCAGCGCTGCAAGCCCCACCACCAAAAGTTCTGTAACATCGAAAAGACCTACCTCTTGACTAGGAACATTTTGGGGGGTAAATAAGCCCCCCGAGCTACATTCTGATGCTGGTTGCTGCTACTTCCATTTCCTGATATGAAGATAATTACCATAAAGGTCCCAAGTTCCTGGGAAAAGTTCCTGCAGTGGAAACGCGCCTATATACAAATGTTTTTATATCTATGGTCTATGGCACACCACTGAACCAGAGATTAACTTCGAACAGCCCAGCTTCGTAGTCAGTATGGCGAGCCACTGTTTACAAAGTTCACTGTTTACAAACAGTCACCTGTCAAATCAAAATCCATGGAGCTTTATTGGAATGACAGATAAAATTGTGTTGATGTAAAATAGTATTCATGTTCATAAACACAAAAACAACAATATAATTTAAACAACAATCATATACTTTATGTTAATATATAAGCATGCAGATGCATTTTAAAATGTATTATTTATGTATCCAGGAGAAAAACCCCATTGAGAATTTGAAGAGTGACCTGGCCAAGACAGCAGCATACAAAAATTGAAATACGCAGCAGTACACAAGACAATATTACAAAATGACAATACGATAAAACAGTGACATTAAAACAGATCTAATAAACATTTGGCCGTCATGCATGAAAACAGGTACACTGCTCAATTATTGTAGTGTGAATTATGCCTTTGAAATCAACCAGAGGTATTAGCAAGTCCACTTTGATCAGATCCTGGGCATACACACGCACACACACACATACAGTAAACTCCATTTTTATTCACACCATTGATAAAGATGAACAAAAGAGATCATATAAAATAAACTATATAAGTAATGAGCTTTATTTTATGCTCACAAAATGCAGAAAATTATATTAATTAATAATAATGCATTGGCACGAACCAATCGAACAATCGAACGGTTCACAAATGATAATTTTTCCCCAGAAAAATCAAGAATCACAAATATTCACACCTCTGTTATCAGTACTTTGTGGTTCCTCCCTTGGCCATTATCTCAGCAAGTTCTGTGGTGTCATGTTACTTCTTGGGGGGGATCCTCAGCCATTCCTCCATGCAGAATTGTTCTAGTTGCTTCAGATTCTTGGGTTGATGTTTATGGATTGCTTTTTTTAGTTCAAACCACAAATGTTCAGATTCAGGTCTGGAGACTGAGATGGCCACGTCATGACATTGATCTTGTGCTCTGTCAACCATTTCTTAGTTGAGAAATGTAAATTGGAAATTTGAAGTATTCATTTGAATGAAATTGTATGTATGTTTGGGATTGCTGTCTTGTTGGAAGGTCCATCTGCGGCAAAGGTGTAGCTTCCTGGCAGAGGGAACAATGTTTTTGGACAAAATGTCTTGGTACATGCTGGAGTTTATGGTTCCATCTATTGTAATAAAGGCCCCAGGGCCTGTGGATGCAAAACAACCCCAAAGCATTTCCACCACCGTAGGCATGAGGTGCTTTTCAACATTACTTGCATTATTTGGACGCCAAACATAATACTGATGTGCATGTCCAAAAAGCTAGATTTTTGTTTAATCTGACCACATGACATGGTTCCAATTGTAGTTCAGATGTAGTTTGGCAAATTCAAGACACCTTTTTCAGTGAATTGTCTTCAAAAGAGGCTTCCTTCTTGCAACTCTGCTATAAAGGCCATTGTCATGTAGGCATCGTTGAATGGTAGCTTTAGACACATTGTAACTCCAAGATGCATGGTTGTTTTGGATATCTTGAACTGTGCCCCTTGGACTTATTTTTGCCTCTCGAACCATCCGTCTCACAACACGTGGGGGAAAGATAGACTTGCGTCCCCCACCTGGGAGGTTAGCCACTATTTCAGTGGCCTTAAACTTCCTAATAATTGACACAACAGTGGAAAGCGATACAGTGGAAACTCGGTTATCGAGCAACTCCGTTATCGTACGATTCGGTTATCGATCACTTTTTTCGGCGAAAATATGTCTCGCAAATCGTACATCTCCTCGGTTGTCGAGCAAGGAAATCCGTCCGTTACGAACCTGTACATTCCTGTTCGCTTGCTGCCGCGTGATTTCCCCAAGCCAAGCTCCCACACAAAGCATCACGTGAGTGCGTGACTCAGTCTGCCTTTGTCTCTCGCTAAGTGAGCATCTCCCCTAGCATTAGTCCGAAACATTTTCGTTTTAAATTGTGTTTTTGTGTTTTTTTATTTAGTTTTACTGTTAAATAAGCCACCATGGGTCCAAAGAAAGTTCCGAGTGCCAGCCCAAAGAAAAAGAAAGTGAGAACCACGATAGAATTTAAAAAAGAACTCGTAGCGAAATATGAAAGTGGTGTTCGCGTGGCTGATCTTGCTAGGATGTATGGAAAGTCGACATTTTTTTCTGCATGTAAAACTATAGTTATTCTGTATAAAATGTATTTTTTGTTAATATTTTTGGGTGTGTGGAACGGATTAATTGGATTTACATTATTTCTTATGGGAAATATTACCTCGGTTTTCGAGCATTTCGATTTTCGGCCGACTTTCTGGAACGGATTATACCCGATAACTGAGGCTCCACTGTATCTTTTTAATTTTGTATGATTTTTTTTGGTAGCCATCTCCTGATATGTAGAGGTCAACAACCTTTTGTTTGATGCTTTCAGGGAGTTCTTAGCCTTTCACCATGATCCAGATGTTTTCTGGAAAGAAAATATTATTAATAAAACAAAATATGTTTTTCTGAACAATTGTATTAGTATTGTAGGTTTGTAAAATGCCTCATTACTTATATTGTTTATTTTATACAATCTCTTTTGTTTATCTTTATCAAGGGTGTTAATAAAAACGGAGTCTACTGTATATACTGTATGTATACAAACATCCGTATATTTTCCTGAACACACCTCTCTCTTCTGTCTCTGCAGGACAGAAACCCACTGAAAATCAGCTGTGCTGATCTGGGCCCAGTGCAGAGGGTTTTCATTGTATAAACAACTGTATTTTCCCAGTATTAAAATCATAATCAGCTGAAATGAATCATCCTTATTTACACCAGCTCCCAGGTAACAAATGTGCATGTCAACAGGCATTTGTCTAACTGATGTTTGTTCAAGGGTGGTGAACCATTTTTTAGAAGGGGGACATTAATGAAAAGTGATATGGTATTTCCATAAATCCACTCTCCTGCAGTTCACAAGGCCTCCTATAATTATTGCACGCATCTCTCGAAAGCACTCAGTCATTTGTTTGAGCTGCAGAAAAAAAACTATTCTTCCCCATAAGAGGAGGTAAAAATGAAGAAATATAAAAGTATAAAAACCCTGCAAGACGTGTGAATCATGTCTCGGCTGTATGTGTGCAGTGGCGCGTATGGTGACATATAGTTACTGTTAATGTCGTTAGGACTTAATGAAACTGGAATTGCATTTGTAGTTTCCACATCCCGGGCCACTTAACCATAAGCCACAAGTTATATCAATGTAGGTCATGTGACCATATTGAAGTGACACATTTAAAAGAAGGATCGGGAGCTCCAGAGTGTCTCAGTTGGTAAAGGTGCTCACCACAAGCACAGGCAGTGTCTATGGGCCACAGAGTCCACAGAGGCTCCCTACCACACAGGGTAAGGTGGGCCCAAGTTGGCCAGGTTTCCTCAGGTTAATGCTGCATTAGTGCCCCCTAGCTGCTTGTCATTTGCCTACAAGTAGTGGTGGAGGAATTAAGTGTCATAAAACCCAAAATGGGCAGAGCTACCATAAGCTATTAGTGACACACTGATTTGAATCAATCATTGTGTTTTTCCTGTGGAGAGCGCAATCTTCTGATTGGTTTTTGAAGTCAGTGATTGACAGATCACTGTAGCTCCACCCATTATGGGGTTCATGAGACCTCATCCTTCCATCACTACCTAGACTGCATCAGTTGTTGTCTATGAGAGGTGTGCCTCCCCTACGATCTCTGCTTGTGCTGCTGTAGAATGCTGGGTGGCTTGCAGTGTGGGCATGAGTTACTGGCTCATGGGGGAGGGTATTGTTGGAGTGGCTACGTTTCAGGTGCAGTGCTCCATCTGCAGGTGCAGGAGGCTGAAGCGTGAGCAGAAAAGGGCCCATCCCCGCAAAGAAGGATCGGCTGTTCTAGTGCTCATTGAGCTGGGATTATATTTAACACAACTATGTTAATAGAATAGAAATGGTAAGACTTTATTGATCCCAAAAATGAAATGGGAAATTGCTTTATGTCATAGTCGCCTAATGACATGGCACCACAGCATAACATTTAGACAATACATGTTACATACATACATACAGACAAAATACTAGTCATTCCCCCTCCCCCCTCCCCCATTTACCATAGCTAGCTATTGTCCACTCCTTTACATCAAATCCACTTCATTTTTCTAACCTGTGCCTTCCATATTTATTTGTTTACCTATTCCCCACTGTACTATCTATCTGCTTCATAGATAAAATGGAGCATTGCATTCCTTACTTATTTTTTAACAGCATAGATAGACCATTAAAATAAAACTTGACCTAGCATGTGAGCAACATATGTCTTAGTGCCGGTTTATTGAGACCAACCAAAACACTCCACAGCAGAACCATATGTGAGGTCTTGGGGGGCAACTCCGAGTCCAGTTTCTTAGAAAGGTGTTTCTTGATAATAACCACATTAGGGAGTTAAATGTGTATGCGACAGGGAGGAAAAAGCGAAGAATACGGACATGATGTCACAGACTAATGACTTGTGCTCTGCCACAGTGCCCAGTTGCAGCATTACTGATATGCTGCTAGGACGCAGGCCAATTAGTTGTTGTTTTTTTCATTTTGTAGTGTGCATTGCTGTGACTCAATGGGCTCAATTTATCCCTGTGACTCAATTTGTCATCTTCGTTATTGTATTGTATGGATAATTTATTCAGATGGTGCTCAGGGTCTGATAGGTCATATGAAACAAATGTGTTTTTCCTGCTTTTTTATCTTGACTTTAGCAAGAAGGAATCTACAGTGTGTTTTATGGCTGCTCACACCGCAGCATTCGAAAGTAATAATAATTTCTTTTTTTATTATTAATTTCTTTATTTTAAATCGCTGCACAGGGACTTTAATTACTGTAACCAAACAAGCATTTCTTAAAGAAATGTTGCTTCACTCCCTGGTCCCCTCTCTCCATCCCCGCACATTTTGATAAAGCAATGACCAGCCTCGCTTCCCTCTACTATATATCCAGGCAGGTGTCTCATTGGCAATTAATTATCCTTTCTCACCAAGACCAACTTTCTTCTGCCCTCATTTAAAACTAGAAAGTTTCTTATGATAGTTGAACAAAAAAAACAGCTCTAGCCAGTTTGAGAGTGCATTTTGCAGACAGCTATAACATGTGAAGATGTGCTTGTTTTCACCTCTGCTTTTCTAACATGTTTTTGCATTCTTAAGCCTGTAACAAAGATATTAATTAGAACTGTTATTGACTATTTTCATGTGGTTTATTGAAAATAGCATTTGTCCCACACAAGATAAGCCTTTCCAGCTAATCCTAAAGTGATACAATCAGTAACGAGAGAAGGGGTCATTTAACCTGCATTTGGCTGTGCTTGTGTGTGTGCCCATGCATGCCTGTGTGTGAAGGCACTTTTGAGGAGGCAATCCTAAAACTGGGTCAAAAAGAAAACCCAAAAAGAAAGGAGGCAGCAACCTCATCTATCCCAATGCCATGATGTGTGGCAGAAGCAGGTTGGCAAGGTTAATCATGCAAGCAGCAGTGCATTCTGGGTAAGGACATGACAACATTTATGCTGGTAAGCAATAAACCACAGTCACAATTTTGTATTGTTACTTCCCCCCAGTCAATGCCTTGGCAATAGAGCCACACTTCGCTGTAACTGTTAATCCTGTGCATGAAGAAAAACTGCTAAATAACACACTTGTGACAGACCAAGGCAGCGTTTATACTATTACTGCTTGTAATTTGATATTGCTACAAATCCAGCATTATTGTTTTTCCCTCCAATTTAGAGTGAAATCAATATTTGGCTTTGTTTATCAGAGTGAGATAAGAGTGGGACATAGTATATCACATTTTCATGTTTCCTTTACAAGAGGGGCATTAAGATGCAATATATTGGAAGCTTTTCAGTCCTTGACAGGAGAGGAGAGGGTTTTAATGGTTTAAAACCAGTTGAAAAATGACTGCGGCGTTAACTCATCTCTGCTTGTTATGTACAAATATCCATCACAGCCAAACGCCTTTGTGATGCATAATTATGAAGATGCACCCATGAACAGATTAATCTTTTCTCACTGTGTGTGTGTGTGCGTGTGTGTGTTTATTTAACATAACTTGAGCGATGAAAGCTTCAACACAAGCCCTCAGAGATTCTTCCAAACTGGAGCAAAACTTTAGAGCAGTGTGATTACGATAATGAAAGGGAGGAATCACTAAAATGGGAGTTAAATATGTGCAGTATGTGCAGAACTGATATGTTCCCCAACCAACATGCAGACAGGTAAGTAAAAGGTATACTGTTTATTAGTAAAAATTCATTAAACCCAGACGGACATTTTGCTCGCACACTGACCCCGCTTCCCTTCATTTCCTCTACAGCACTAACCCTCCCCCTGTAGCAGGTGAAGCCCGTGAGCCGTAGGAGCAGGGCAGGTAAGCTTCACCACTCTCACACCTCCAAGGCGGCAACCCGCATAACCCACCTATACACACTGCACTCAGCACAGCACACTTCCCACTCTTCACACACTTGAAGGGAGGGGTATACACACACCGGTCACCCCCACTACCAGTCGTTCGATACTCTGCCCAACCACTCACATAGCTCTCACTGCCCCTTTATTTCCCCCCAGTGCCCACTCTGGTCTGGCGACGGTGGGGTGCTCTTCCCCGTCTGGCCACACTCCCCACTCTGGGCCACCTCACCACCGGCTGGACAACGGCTATTAGGGTGACAGCGATTTCGCTGTTTTAAAACATACACACACACTTGACATGGCTGGGCACTTGCGGAGCCAAGTTCCAGTGTTCACCAACTCTTCACTCCGGGATTTCCGCCCGCCTCCGTTGTCACAGCTCGCTCGCTGTTATTTCCTCCACGGTCCCGCACTACCACTCTTCCTCGTCATCTGGCCAGGCTAATGGACGTCGTCGCCATCACACGCACGCTACATTTAAACAAAAAAAACCTGAATGGAAACGAGCGCAAAAAAATAAAGAACACGAAAAGACACACGCACTCTCACTCACTGCTGCCCATGATACTTGCACCTCCGTGCTAGCTTGGGAGAGAATTCAACACAACACCCATGGGGAGCCTTCTCCCACTCCCCAGCAGCAACACACACAAAAGACAACATTTTCTTTTTCTCCAGTTTTTTTCCTACTTGTCTTTTTATCGGTTTCCCCCCTTCATGCCCACACGCACCTACTAATCATATCCATACCTTCCGCTTTCACTCCCATCTGCGCGCGGGTTCATTCCTCCCGTGGATCCCCAATTTTCCCATTTTCGTCCCGGTTTCACCTTCTGACATTTGTTCTTTATTTTCTTTTCACAGGAGACTCAACGCTGATTGGAAATCAGCTTTTGAATGAATTATGATCAAATATTATTATTTTTTACATTATTTATTTGCTCAGCAGACGCCTTTATCTAGGGCTTAAACTTGACATGTTTTCTATTTATACAGGTGCATGTGTATAGATAGTACCAGGCTCAAGGGTGCACCGGCAGTGCCCCACCTGGGAATTAAACCTGCAAACCCTGGGAGCTGCAAAGTCCAGCTCCTTTAACACTATGCCAGACTACCACGAACCCCACTGGTAAAATGCCTGCCTCGATTGATGTCTTCACCAGCACCAACAACATGGAGGACTCAATAGCGTCAAGTATCCCCTTGGTTGTGATCTGGTTGTGAGGGTTAGGGTTTGAAGCCCCCCACGTCGGGCTGAATGTTGAACATCACTCATATTATTTTTAGGCACACCTCTTTTCAGGCCCTTGTTTCCCTGTGGCCGGCTGTGCTACTAACTGCAAAATTAACATCTCCCCCAGGTTGAGTCTGAAGTTTGCCTGTTTTTTGAACATTAGGCCAGAAACCCTGCTAATCTCAGAGGTGCTTACACAGCAAGGCCACCTACAAACAAAGGGAACATGAAATCCAAACTCAAGACAGCTTATAGTAACAATATATAATAGTTTGGGTCTAACTTCAGGGAGGGAAGTCAAGGGTCCAGTTTAGCCGAATCTCATTGTGCCCTGCCCTGTTACTTCTCTGCACCCCCTGCCTCCAGAAGACCAGACAGTTGCCCTGCCCACCTCCCATATAAGTGTCATTAACCCTTTAAACTGGCCTGGCCTGACAGAGCTAGCAGCCAAAAAAGTGCTTGGCAAGTGGCAAGGCCATCATTTTGGCTGGCCTTCTAGGAGAGTTGCTCTCATGGAGTTAATTGTAGTGAGGCTTAATTGTTGTTTCCTATATTGTTATTGTTTTTTAAATTTGTTGCAGTGCATGAATAAATATATGTACAGTCTGTCTCTGAGAGGTGATAGCTGTCCACCTTGTCACAGGTATCTGTCACAACATGCCCCCATTACATCCATAATTGAAATAATGTTTATGTAATTTTAATCATTTTACAAATATTTGTACATTTTATAATATTCTGAATACATTTTTTCTTGATCGCTTGAACAATGTTTTTTGACAATTTACTCACTTTGTGACCTCAGTGGTCTTCAAAGAACCAAAATGGTTGTCTGTGAAGCTTTCCCAGTATATATGAGTTTATTACTATACCATTCCACAAAAAGGGGTCTGACAAAACATCTCTTCAATTTGATGCTGCACCTACAATGAGCTGGCTTGAACAAGCATCCTTCACTCCAGATTCAGTTCCCACTGCACCTCGTACCTACATCTTTTTTGACATTTGTGTGTTACAAGGACATTCTGCATGCTTTAATAATTTGTGTCAAGAGGATCTAACAAACCAATGAAGCAAGTTTAAACCAAGCTGGACTGATGAGTAAATACACACTCACAATCTGTGAAGTAGAGGCAAAGCTCTGGCCTCTGTAAATTAACCCCGAAAGTCGTAGCGTGCAATTAAACGTGTGAAACTATGTGTATAATCCTCAGGAATGTAATGAGCCTGAATGCGGATTCATTTTCTTTGAACATTTTGCCATTAAAGTGGGGCTGTCGGCCACGGCGGGTGTTGAATTCTTCTTCTGTACATTTTCTGAAGCTCCTCAGTAAGGTCTTAGATTTATTAAACATAATTAGTACCACCATAAGTCAACTTCTGTGGCAAGGCCAGTAGTATATTCTGTAGAATGTATGATTTTATTTAATGCTTATAAGCTGTAATGTAAAAGATGATTATAAATAATATAGCATTGTATACAAATAAAATGTGAAAATTAAATTGTTCTCCTTATTTAATTCATACATTTTTAAGCATTGCTTTCACTTATATCGCATGGGTTTACATGCTTTGCATTAGAGTCCATTTACAATAACAATAAGTAATAAAATGGAGGAGGGAAGCCTGTACCTGTGTGTCAGAAAATGTCCCCAATGGGCATATAAACATTATTTATAATCAGGAAATTGAACTGGAAAATCAAGTGGCATTATTTTCAACCAAATGTTTGAGCTTAACATTTTGAAAGGATTTAAATAGTTACATTTTCATCATAAATGGATCATTTTTGGTAGTAGGAGTAAAAGGTAGCCCTTTCTGTTGTGCGGTGCTTCTTAGAACTCTTGTGTTTTCCGCCCTCATTTATTCTTCCCGGAGCAGCTGGCTCTTTCTCTAGAAAAGTTTTTGTGGCCTAAAAAAGCCTCCGAGTGAATTGATGATGAGGATGGGTAAGACTCTGAGCTCACGTCAGACATGCTCCCATTGCCATTCTATCTGTAATATGTTGCAATAAACAAAAGAATAACAGAAAAAAGGGAACGCTTTCTTGTGATATGGAAAAACTATGGAGAGATACTGAGGGAGGTCTTGGACAGACATAACAACCACCCTACTTTAACTCTTCATTGAAATAAAACAGAAAATAAGATTTTATTTGCCTTAAAGACCTGCTACTGTTTGTTCATAAAAATTCCAGGTCTTGCACACCAGCTCTGACAGGACTACGTTTTCCAAATTCCAAACGTTTCATGCATTTTTGTATTTTTTTCAAAGTATTAAGCATAGTCTCTTTTCCCATAGTTTTTATATAAAAACAGTATGGAATTCCAGAGAGAGCAGTGGATTATCTTTAGTCTATATTATTGTAAGGCAACACATAACAACTGAGAAACGTATGAAGAATACAAAGAAACAGGACTGCATGTTGTTTCTATGGGAACAACAAATGCAACACAAATTGCATCAAATTAAGAGAGAGTGCTCCAAGGTGAGTGAAATGTTCATAAAGAGCTATTCTGGTCATTTTAGCAAATTACCTCATCAACCGATCCTGGAAACTAATATTCCATTAGAAGAGAATACATTCATGGATGCAAATGATGAATGAACGCAATCACATTCAAATGAAATACACATCTTAAAAATGTATGTGTGATAAAAAAAAAAGAATTTGTATTGGCGATGCATTGTCAAGCTGTTTGGGCCTGGAGATTTAAAAAAGTAGAACAAAAAAGGAGACAATAATAATAAAATAAACCTGGCATATAATGACATGCATACTGTACCTTTATTTTAGGGAAATGTGTCATCAAAAAGAGAACATTTTATGTTGTTAGACAAAAGGCACCAGGGTAAACATGCACCTTATTGAGCACCCCCAACCCACCGTTGCTCTCATCAAAGTGCTCAGTAAATCATTTCCTTCTTTCTTTCTCCTCAACCCTTTCATGGCACATTCTTTTCTTTTGGGTCATTTGAATTGGTAATTAAAGCTATGTTAATATAGGCCTCATCAAGGCAAGCGCACATATCAAAGTGCCCCAAACGTGTATTGATGTTCAAAATCAAAGCAGCGATTACGTGTTCACATTCATGTGTTTTTTTTTTTTTTTTTTGCTCTTAATTGCCTAGCACACTATCCACAAGATTAAAAGACGGAGGTTTCCAGCTGAGATGAGCTGGATAGAAAAAAATGTACAATACCCCAAATTCAGATAATTGCATATATATTGTTTTGGGGAGAGATGTAGAAGGTATTTCAAGGACAGTTTTTTGGGGGTTTTGGGCATGTTTATATGTTTATACTTTTGTTCATACTTCCTTTGTTGTAATATTTCAAAGTTATATATGAGTCAAGTGGCGGAACCCAAGTTGCACCCAGGTGTTCTTAAAATAATTAAGCAAAGTAAAGAAAAACAGGAGGAATACAATAATTCCTTATACAGATTAGAACTCATCTGTGTAATATTACAGTGCCCTAACAATAATTTAAAAGCCTAAAATTAATTGCTCCTGCATTTCATTTAAAAATGTCTGTACTTTAATTAGACCTCTAATTTGGTTATGCATTCATATAGATAAAAATAAAAATAATAATTCTGTGATTTTTTATTTGGTCTCCTCTGTTCTTTTGTGGTTTTGGTATCAGTGATGAGCTCTCGCCGACATGCCACCATTAACTCCCCCTGTTACTTTCCAGGTCACTAATTTTTCAGTAATGAGGTCACTCCACTTAGACTGATGGGCTGTCCGTTTAATGAGGTTATTCTTGGGTTATTACCTTGCCCACGACACGATCCCTTCTGCAAGAGACCTAATTGATGTAAATCAATGAATCCGAACCTTCCTCTCTTCAGAAAATTTGCATTTCAACAAAAACTCATCACACAACCCCTCCTGTGGTCGTCGGCGGCATGGCGGGGAGTCAAGAAAAAAAATCAAGGGCCAATGAGAAATATTGCCACTAATATATAAATGTGAGAGCATGCTTACCAATGCAGGAGAGTATACGTTGTGGGGACACAGGAAAGTATACATTGTGGGGACACAGGAGAGTATACTGTGGCAGCCCAAGGGGCTGCCCAAGGAAATGGCTGCCTGGCCTCCAACACATGGGAGCCAGAAAACACAACATTTCCCAGCAGGCCGCAGTCCAACACCTGAAAGAAGTCAAGCCATTGGGACTAACGACCAACTGAAGGCCATATGGAAGCCTACATAAAGAATTCATTCGGATCACACTAGGAAGGAGTAAGAAAGTGTGTTGAATGTGTAGAGAACCGTGAAGTTGATTGACTAGCCGGGATTTGGAAAGAGTTTGGAAAAGTGAGTTTGATTGTTTGTGTTTGACCTGGATTGTGTGAGGACCCCCTTTGGATATTGACTATGGACTGGATTACGGAACTGCTCTGGATTGCAACACTGGATTTTGGATAACGACAACGAGTAGGATTTTGGACTTTGTGTTTGTATTCCCCCGAAGACCCCACCCTTTTTGTGTTTGTCAGTATTTGTTTAATAAATTATTGTTTTGGTTATATACTGCCTCCTCCGGGTTATTTTACCCTGCCTACGCCCTCTGCAAGGTCCGTGCGTGTGAGCGGGATTAGTTTTTGTTTTTTGATTTTTTGAAAGGAAAATACACCATGATGGAAGGTGACTGGATGATGGATCCAGACATGGAGGCTTGGCTGGAGGCAGAGGGTCCCAAGCATCTGTCTAAAGCGCACTAACGGTCCCTTAAAGTGTTTTTTCAGGCAAGTCCAGCCCGCAAGAAGTCAGAGAGAAAAATGGCCCCTACTGCTCTGTGGTGCCCCCTAGGGAAAAGAGAGAAAATATCCTGGGTAGGCTGCAAAAGCAGCATACAAGTGTCACAGACAAGTGTTCTGGTTTTGAGGCAGGGTTGTGATAAAGGAGGAAGTGATCCAAAAACTGGAGAGATGTTGTCGGGACCAGAAGGAGGCCCTGGTTTAGAACCAGAGACAGGCGGCCATGGTGGAGGACTGATGGCGAGTCACCCTCTGGGAGGTCCAACAGCTGAAAGGTGCCTAGACTGAGCTGTACCGGATGAAGGTTGAGTTGGGGACCTCGGAGGAGCGCCACCTAATGGCCGTGGGGAAATTGCGGGAGGAGCACATTGACTCCCTAAGAGTGCTCGGAATCATGGCTGGGGAGCTGGAGAAGGACAAAGCATCCCTTGTCGAAGGAAGTGAGGTGGGTAGATGCCCACAACCTGGCGCTTGAAGAAAGGGTGAGAAACATAACTAAGATGTTGAAGGGAAAGAACCGGCAGTGTCTGGACATTCAGGAGTCCCAGGACCATGCCAAAGAGGAATATTCCCAGGCCTTGGGGGATGTACAGACCAGGCTCAAGCAGAAGGAGGCAGAGGTCCCACCATAGCTCGTCCCAGGCATGCTGTTCCTCCAGTTCACCTCCAAGGTCCTCAGTCCCTGAGTGGGACTGAGGACCATTGCTCCCACTTCGATTCCCCCATCTGGTCATTGTATCCTGCTGGCTCCACTGGCTGCGAGAGCTCCACCTTTGTGGCAGAATCTTGTACAACGGGCACACAGTTTCAGTTTGTATTTTTAGGACTTCACGAAACTAATTCTCTGTGGCCCGTTGCTGGGCTTCTTTTTGATCCAGCCTGTCGCACAGTTGCTCTTTCAAAACAGGGAGCTCTTCATTTTCCTTTTGTTCAGTCAGGAGGGCTGCAGAGGTGGTTTGGTGCAGTTCCTGCAAAACAAAAATCTTCTCTTGTTCTTTTAGTTGAGCCCTCATCTCTTCCAGCTGTGCCTCCAGCTCCCTCCTTCCCTCACTCTCCTGCTCCGCAGTTGCTCCGCCTCCTCCGGGTTATTTTACCCTGCCTATGCCCTCTGCAAGGTCCGTGCGTGTCGCCCAACCCCCAGGGACACCACAATACGTTGTGGGGATATGTCTCCCATTGCATGGGGCCCTCTGTGACTGACCTATGGAACCAGCCCTGCTGGGAAGTTTCCACAGCATGACTTTGCAGTGGTCAGTCTCAGCCAGCAGGTGGACACAGCCGTCAGGGTAGAGGTGCGTTCCCTGTGATGGGGCAGGAGTAGGACAAACTGTCACATGACTTCTGCACTTACTGATCAGGTCTGATACCATAGCCACCTGCCCCCAAAAAAAAAAAACCCAACAACAACAACATACATTTCAAATGTGGATTATTAAAAGAACACAATATCAGCATCAACTGTAACTGCTGTATTCTAAAAAAGAGAAGACTGAATCTGATTACAGACAATTCAAATCAATTCAAAAGGCAGAAAAATGTATTAATAACATTAAATTATTGAAATGTAGGCCTCCTGGGTGGTTTACAACATTTGACGCTGGCCACTGCGACTGGGGTTCAATTCCACTGGCCGTACCAGAGTTGGCTCTGGCCAGGAGTGCCACTAGGGAGCGGCAATTGGCTGTCCACCCCAGGGAGGGGGGAAGGAAGCCGACATAAGTTCGCTGCGCATAGGAGTGGCTCTGGATTACTGGAGTTATGGTTGATGGCTTGGCGAGTGCCATCTCAGAGGAGACAATACTTCTCCTTTGTCACTGCCGATCACAGTGCTATGGCAGCGAACTCACAATACGAGGGGGGGATTGACATGAAAAAGAGAGGGTGTATTTGACTATTAAATTGGGAGAAAATCAGAAACAAATTCTTTAATTATTTCTTTAAAAATAAACAGATGTGTGCAGTCCTGACTTTGTTTACCAATGTTTTTTAAATACTTTGCTTATTTGCTTGTGACTAAATTGTTGAATGTGCTTGCGACCAAACCTTTACAGTGTTCGTGTTGAATTAAGCGCTTTGAGATAATTCCATGATCTCTATCTGTAGCTTTATGGATTGAGTCCTTATAATTAGGCCTTAAGTGGTGTCAGTTCTCTGGCCATTTATAGGCCATTCAGTTCTGCTTGTCTTGATTAACAGTGGGGGGAGGTTTGAAATTATAATGAAGGACTATATGGTCCAATTACAGATAAAAGCTGCCAAGTGAAATGGCGTAATTAGGTGCCACAGCCTCTTCTTGGCAAAAATGGAATGTCCAAGCGAATTTCAAACTGCCTTCTTTTTGTAATTTCAGCCCATTGGTCGTTGCTTTAACCTTATGACTTTTTAGTCAACATTTAGTCAAACGGCTGCCTTTTTAAAGTTGTAACAAGGAAGCTGATGCATGTCCAAATGTTAATGAGCCGCTGGCTAACAGAATAACTTGCATAATATAGCAGCCACAAACTATTTTCTTCCCAGACTCTCCTTTTAAATAATAAATAATGAAAAGAATATTGCAATACATCAATATACATATTTCCTTGTGGTGTAAAGGTGCCATTGCATGACATTTGGTATTTTGACAGTCCTCAGCTGAAACGATACAACAGAGCACCTGGTGTCAAAACTAAAATTATTAAAAATGGTTTGCTCCGTAGTGCTAATATGAAAAATCTGGATGTCAGACATTAAAACATGTTAATGTATTGTTAATCGGAATTCCCATGGTTATTCGTGAAATCAACAAAACCACTGATAATACTGTTGTGAATTTATAAGCACATGCATTAAGTAGTGAAATATTTCACAGCCTGACATGTATAACTGTGTCCTCTCTGTTAAGGAGAAAGCACTTAACCCAATCAGAAATTTGCCTCAGTGTTAGGGAAAATGAGCCATTAAGAAAACACGTGTGGAGCCCCTGCTACGGCATGGGGTGATCACCGTCATTGTCAGGGATGACACCCCAGACACCGACGTCTTCAAATAATAGAGCTTATTCTCTCACCCAGGGGCAAGGTGTTCCTTGTGGTGTGCATATGTTCCTTTTATGTGCGGAGATCCTTAAATCTATTACAGACAACTTCTGAATTCCTCTCAGCATGAAACACTTGGTTAATAAGTTTATAATAAGTTGCCAAGCTGAAGTTTTGGCAGGATATCACACCCAGCTATCTTTTCAACTCGTAAAAATGTGATTAGGTTTCTGAAACCGCACAATCCATAAACGTAGGCACATCATATTTTTTTAAGTAGAAGTAAACTTCTGAAAACTGCATTTTTTTTTCAATTATGGAGTAGTACATGTAGGCTACACAGTGTGAAAGCAGCCTACGGAATGATCATTTTTGGATTTATTATAGGAGCATAATTCATAGCTAGTTAAGTACTATACATTAATGCTGGTGTAATTACTAATTACCTGCACCATAATAATTTAATGTGTAACCTATTTTGGTGATGTTTTCACATTGACAGGTGTATTTTGTAGGGATGGCCTTACATAATATAACATCTTGGGCCATTTTTTGTCCATTTCAAAGTCTATGCACATGCTGGTGATACACTGTGAAACAGTTCCTTGCCATAGCACTTTTGAGGCCGTTGGCTAATTCAATCATAAGATTTCCCAGCGACTCTCTGTCTCATGACACCGTCAGGTGTGATGCCACGCTTCAAACACCAGGACAGGCCCTGACTGCAGCAGGAGCAAATTAAAGATGGTAGTTTGGTTGGGGGAGGAGGAGGGGGAGGAGGGGGAGAAGGGGTGCGTGAATTCCTTCGATGACACGCAAAAGGTCCACAATCAACAGCCAAATTGTGGCCCTTCAAACACTTCAAAACTGTAACAAGAGTTTCAGCTCAAGATTAATTCCACTGTGGAAGGGGTCAATGATGAATGGACCCCTCCTCCTCCTAGTAACATTTAAATGATAAAAAACAGGTTTGAGAGAGTTCAAATGTCTGTTTTGTACCAAAGTGAGTCAGGTTGTTGATGTCGTACCAGATGACTTCAGTGGCAGATTGCAATTAGCTATTGCAATTAGGATTCATGGTCTGACAAGGAGACAATTCAAGGATGTTTGTGGGAACCAAGACTACCTTAGGCTTGATCATGACAGAAGGGAATAACTGTGATGAATACACAAATTAATTAGCTAAATACATTTGTTAATTAGACATGGACAAGCTATAGCCAGTTGACAGTGAAGAGAAAATCATAACCACGACTTTATTAAGGTGGAAGACAATACAGTATCCACCACAAACCGCAGATAGTAGAAAAATAGTGGAATAACTGAAGACAACTTAAATAAGTAATGTTAACCAATGCAGAGTGTAGAAAGGTACTCCAATATGTGTTTATACTTCAATACAACTAACCTTAATAGTATTCTTTAAGGCCCCCCTGGGTGGCACAACTGGTAAAGGCACTTGTCCTAAGTGCAGGTTGCCCACCGCAGTCTGGTTTCGACCCCAGGTTGCGCCAGCCCGGCTTTGGCCGGGAGATCTACTGGGTGTGCAGGCTTTTGTGCCAAGTCTTCACTAACACACCTGAATTCATGAATCCCTTCACTAACACATCTGATTTCATTAATTTATGATTAAAGAGTTAGTGCTGGGCTGGAACAAAATCCTGCACATCCAATAAATCCCGAGGACCGAACTTGGGCACCCCTGCTACAGGCTTACCAAAATCAGGAGATACCATAGGTCAGGGATCCTGGAGAACTACAGCGTCAGCTGGGTCTCGTTGTTACTCTGCACTTAATTGATCAGCAGGTTAATTAAAGAGTTAACAAATAACATTTAAGATCTTCTTGCCCTTGCACTCACATTCTCAGTGTGGGGAAGTTGTTAGGATTCAAAACAGGTTGGGCTCATTTCCTAGACTGGGTATTACCCATGAAAGAGAATCCACAGCCAAACTGCCCACAGTGAAAATAACATTACGTCATTTCTTCCACTGTCCAGTAAGGAAGATAATCAAGCCAGCCTGATGAAGTTATAGTGATACAAGCGCTTGACACCTAATAACAAATTCATATTTCATGTTACGATGAACAATCTGAAAAGATTGAGACCTCCTCTGCACTGGTCCCCTTTGGCAGAAGCCTGGGATGAACAGTGCTGGGAGCGCATTGTTTTCAGGACTTTTGTGAAGATAGACGATGGATTAAAAGGGTGAGGGAATGATTTATTAGCTGTTGCTGTCGCGCTATTTAGATGGATTGCTACACACACCCCATGGACTCACCATTAAGAGTCCTCTGCTGTATTCGTAGGCAGGACGTGGGGGTGCGGGGGGAGGAGTGGCGGGGGTGGTTATGGGTCAGACGGTCCGCAGGCCAGCTGTGATCCGCTGACAGGGCGCGTTGGCTTGATCAATGGCCCAGTGAAGAGGGCTAATCAAAGAACGAGAAGCACAAAACACAGGTGACAAGCCTAGCTGCTCACACTAGACATTCAGAAACAACAAATAAGAGCACTGCTGCTCCTCCGCGTGTTCAGTCCCTCTAAAATTGTATCTTAAGTGTTAACAATGGCACATTTAAGTTAAAATAGTAGACCTTGATGTTTGCAAAGTTCATGGGACAGTTTGGATACAGTGCTGATGCAGTTTTGGAGAGTGAGTGGGAGTCAGGGCCACTTTCATTCGTGCTTCCATGAGGGAAATGGGGGGGGGGGGAGGGAGCCTCTCGCTCTGTTTTTTAAATGGATAATTCTTGTGATGGCTCTAACAGACCATAATTTAGATTTTGATTTATGTTCTTCTGAAGCTCAAATCGGAGATTCCATCTGGTTCTATCTTATGGCAGCTAAGATGATATATGGCATGGTTTCTCAGCTAAACGAAGTCTCTGTGTCTTTGCCCTGGAATTTAATTGCAGGAGTAGCCAGTCGTTGCTCCGGATTCAATGGCAAAAATTATCTTTTTTTCCCCTCTCGCTCTTTCTTTTTCCCCACCATCCCTCCAAAGTAGTGAAGAGTTGCCTGATTTGAAAGAAATTGAATTTGGTTTGCAGTAACTTGCTCTTCAATCATTTATCAGCCGACTATAGGGAGCCTATACTGTATAAGAGGTAACTAATGGCTCCTGTAATATACTCAACTTCGACGTGTACATTTATGAAATGTACATTTGATTTATGGAAATAATATTTTAAAGTAGATCGCAGGGATGTTATTTCGTTTCTTGGAGAGAAAAAAAATCGGACATTTTTGCTACAGTAGCCATGCATTTCTGAAATTTCACTGCAATATACTGTAATTGCAGAACAGAGGCATGCTACATGTGAGTTATGTACAGTGCCTTGTGCAGCTCATTTGATACCAAGCAAATAATGAATGCATTTAAATACACAATATTTCACAGAACCTTCCATTTTATATTATGAGAACAACTCTGAAAAGCTTTTGCACAAATTTGTGAGTGTAGTTTCTCCAGGCCACAGGCTGACACCACCTAGCTGGGCCTGCAGTTCTTCACCATCCCAGAGTAGTGAATGCAGGGAAGGGCACGCGCATGGAACGGGCGGAGGGAGTCAATGCAGAGATGACACATGAAACCCTCTTCTGTGTGTGTGTGTGCGTGTGTGTCATGCGTGTTAGTCTTCCCACATTTCACTACAGCATCAAATCACTGACACCATTTCCTAATGCCCAGATTGCTTTGAATGATAGTAACAACATCCCCATGAACCACAAATATATATATATATATATATATATATATATATATATATATATATATATGAAAGAGCAAATTAAGCTGCCCTTGGCAGTTATTTATAACAATGACAGAGGAGAACAGATTCTCGAAATGAGTTATTCGGATAACCGAGCCAGTCATTTATCGAAATGATTAATACAGATGATATTCATAATAACAAATATCAGCCTTGCGGTCCTCTGTGCCTGGGGGGAGTTGAAGGTGGGGTGTGGAGGAAGGGGGGGGAGAGAGAGATGTTGGTTCCCTGAGCAGAATGTCGGAAGGCGGAATACCCAGAGTTGCAGTGGCCGTTCCCACATTTTATCCTCTTTATTATGTTTAATGTTTTATCTATCATCTATGTTTCTTTTGGGGGGGATACAATGCACTAAGCCCCATCATAAGCATTGTTGGCTGGGGTTATATGCAGAGGTCATATAACCCTGTATAAATGGATTGTAAAGAAATGTAAACTATAAGTCGCTCTGGATAAGAGCGTCTGCTAAATGCCTATAATGTAATGTAATGTAATGTCCACTGATTATAAGTACGTAGTATACATATTCCCCAACCCTGCAAAACCAGCCCCCCCACACACACACAGTGTGTGTTTACAGCTAGGGCTCTCCCCTACAAATGTTGAAATCTGTACACCAAGCCGTGATATGTAGCATAGCGCTCAACAAAGTAGGGAGATAAATAGAAAAAATTGCCTAGGTATCTGAGAATCAACATAAAAGGCCACTTTATTCAGGGGAGGAATGCGTCGATGTCAGCCGCTGATAAAGTTTACGTCCCCCCGCCATTCTTTAAAAGTAAACATGCTGTACACCACGCTGACATCACTAAGTAGGTTAAGTGTAGCTGCAGGCAACCATCCATCATCGCGAGCCACGCCGCGCTCTGTTCTTGGGGAAAAGGTAAAAGTTTTCA
The DNA here is from genome assembly GCA_029706075.1 of Aldrovandia affinis. Lineage (NCBI taxonomy): Eukaryota > Metazoa > Chordata > Actinopteri > Notacanthiformes > Halosauridae > Aldrovandia > Aldrovandia affinis. The sequence continues at coordinate 11,975,674 of JAINUG010000003.1, forward strand.
GCTGTACCGGGGACGACGTTTCATTTTTCACATCTCCTCTGTCGTCCCGGAATGAATTTTGGCAGACCTGATGCAATCTAGCAGCCTGGCAGTTTAAAATTGGGCAATGAATCACACAGGATTCAGTGGGAAAGGAGGGCCTGCGGAATATTTTCTGTGTGTCAGGAGAGTGAGAGGTACTGAGCCTATGGACAGTAGATTCCACCACCCCCTTCCCCATCGCACCTCCTCCTCCTAATCCTCCTCTCTCTCTCTCTCTCTCTCCCTCCCTCCAGTAACCTGTGAAAGGTAATGCGCCAACTCCTGCATGGACAGACAGGAATAATCAAATCATGAGACTTATTTTCCCTTTCAATGCCAATCTTTATTTATGCGTGTTTATCCCTCCGTAAATTGCTTAATTTGCCACATTTTCTCTGATATACTGTATTCATAAAATTAAATGGCCGTCCATAAACCAGCCTCTTGCTGTAGGAAAGCAGATGCCGCCAGGAGGCATGTACATTTTGGAAGTTGTTTTATTTAATGCCTTCTTAAAAATTATTGCTCAAAATTACAGCAGTGTGTCACTGTACGGTATATACATCTACAACTGAATATATCTCAAACAATGTCATTTTATGGAAAGGCAAAACATGAAAGGAGAACAAAACATATTTGCCTTGATAGAAATATAGTATTTCAACATAATTCCTTCACAATACCCTCATCAATCCTCCAATTCAGAGTAAAATTCTCAATACTGTGCACGCTTTGGTAGAACCCACACATTGCAGGTTGCCAGATGTTAACCTAAATTGCTTCAGTAAATGCCCAATATCCAATATTAATATCAAAGCATAGGCGTAAGGGGGGGGCAACAAATACCTGTAAATAATAATGAAGTATACGAAAAGCAGTGACTTTTTTCAGCATTTATCATTGCATATGAAATTAATTATGTCAGTCCATATGAGTCATAGTGTGATGACACAGTGTCGGCTATGCCTCCCTTTCAGGCAAGATGGCAGCCGATGAGCAAAGGACGGATTGACGGCACTTCTGGCATGAGCTGCTTATTGTCCCTAAAGAGGCAAGAAGGCTGGCCGTCTCAGGCCCCACCGCGCATCAAGGGATGGTTGATTCACGTACATTTGTCAGGACAGAGTTCAGGACACTGAGCATTTATACTTGTGGAAAAGCCAGTGATGCATCTGTGCATTTATGGTTTGACCTTCTCCTGCCCTCTTTCAATGTGCACAGTCACTTCACCTACACACAGGTCTGAGTGGTCATCCAGCATGCGCAAACTAAACCTGGCGCAGTAGATATAGTGGGTATAACTTTATAGTGGGTTAAAATTAAGACAGTTGACGCAAATTAATTAGTAAAGAAATCTAGAGTGTGCACCTTCACCTGGTCACATAACGGTCTAAAAAAGAAAGAAAAAACATCTGAAGCAAAGATAATTATTTCTGACACAAAGCACACTAGTTCTTTTCCCAGTGCTTGCCCTGTCAATGAGTCATTGCCAAGCACCATAATGGCTTTGCAACCCCCGTTGCACAAAGATGTGAATTATTCAACGTTTGGCACTCCCAGGACACTTTTATTGCAGGACACCAGTTTGGTGGGCGTACCTGAAATAAATAGCAGACCGAACGCATGATTTTCCCTATCACTTCTATTTCAAGTTGCGCTGATTATTTTGAAATTGTCGAAAATGATTCGTCCTCCCCCCCCGTATTTGTATGTTGAAAAGGAGCAAACAAAAAAAAAGGAAAATAAATGAATCAGATTCTTGAGACATTTTAATACACGCATAGCGGAAGAGAAAGTATGAATGTTTCATCGTCAACTTAACGGACAAAATAAATCAACTTTATTTGTGAAACGTCTCTCCTGATTAATTTTGGAGCAGCTCTGTATGGCACTCCATTAAAGCTTAAGCAACGTGCTTGTCTTGAATCATTAATGCAAAGAGAACAAACTGCTTCCAGCAGCTAACGCACTGACAATCACAAAAAGAGCTAATTCAATATACTGTGTCACGCACACAAGGCAGAAATGACACACAAACACATTATCAGTGAGCGCACACCACAAACACAACAAAACAATGAATGAAAATACAAAATGTATGTCCAATTTTGAGAATGGTAAATGGTATTGATTTTGTTTCGCAATAACCAACAGGCAACCAACGTGCAAGATTATAACCATAACATTGATATGAGGATATACATTCTGGAATTTAGCAGCATTCACGAAACACTTGACACACTCGCACTACTGCACTAGTGCTGTTACCGTCAGATGGCAGCCTTCAAATTCAGTCATACTTTCTTTATCTGGTTTCATTTCACGGAATTGTTTTTCGGTCAGTAACCAAAATGTGTGCTACCTAGCATGGAGAAAGAGGAGGAGTGGGTGGATGGGTTGGAGTCAGCATTTCAAAACCGGCCAGCGAACCATGACCTACGTGGCCCCGAGCCTTCTAACAATAATGCCAATTTATAAAGATAGAAAGGCTTGTACAAGCAATGGCAATTGAAGGTTAAGCAAATATATTTGCTGCACCGTGAAGAGGGGAAAGGTTTCTGCCTGCTTTCCCTCATCGTTTCTGTCACGTTAAAGAACCCCCTGCACTTCTGCCTGGCTGGCCTCAGCTGCACGCTAAAGAGAGAGCGATATCGTTATTGCAGTAATTCCCAAAGATGTTGGTGTTCACGACTCACTTACACTCGGTTAACGTGCCAATCACATATCTCGCCCTGAGTTTGCTGTCAGGGCGCGTCAGGCCCATCAGCCCAGGAACGGGGAGTTTGACGACCCCCATCCCCCCCCCGTCAACGTGCCGAACACTTCTGCTCTCCACTTTGTAAAATCATATTACGCTAACGAGACAGCCGACGAAAGCGCCGCAGCATGGAATGGCTGCGGACAAGCCGCTTGTCAAAACCGCTTAAATTCGTTGGGTTAAGGGGAGAGGGAGATTGCGAGCTCGACATGAACACTGCAGATGGAGTCTGCCTCCTCTCGCGGGCACGTGCCCAAGGAATGAGCCATCTTTGCCTCTGCTGATGTGTCACTCGGTCCATTGTTGCTAATCCTGGTTTACAAAGAAAAAAAACCTGTGACAAATTTGACATTTTTATCCCTGAAAAGAAGGTCCGTTTTTTTTCCACGTTTCTGCTTAATGAATGCCTCGCTGATGTTAGATTGTGGCGCAAACCGTGCGTAATTGGTCAATGAAATGAGACATTTTATGTATGTGGTTTGTTTCGCCCGCTTGCGTTCCCTGAATGCTTAGTGGAAGCACCAGACTGTATGCTAACTCGCATTGTTTTTACCATTCACAGACACAACATATATGGCCATGGCTACATGTCGACATTTTTATATCATAAAATACATTATTTAAATTGATGATTTACTTAGAGGAGGAGGGACGGTGTCGGATCCATTGATCCAAGATATGTTGGTGGTCAAGATTTTGTTTACAATCTTGTTATATGGAATGGAATATGAAATGTTATAAGGAATAGGAAAATATAGTTATTTACAGTCACATAACCCTGCTGTGGGTAAGATGTTGTTTGAACATTGTCAGAAGTATTTAAATGCCTCTGTGACACAGAGTGGGGTGAAAAAGGAAGACAACAAAAGAAGTGAGGGAAAAGGCCAATGCCTGCTTGATTTCCGCTGAACACACAAATCTTAAAACGCAAACACTTTATGGCAATTAAAATAAAACCAAAAACACAGCTGGCTCCACAAGTAATATGTAAGGAAACAAAATAGGCATCTCCATACAAAAAGTGTACTCCCAAAGATTCCCCAGCCTGTACCTTTAAAACAGGTTACCAACCAGTCCCAGGTGTGTGTGCCTGTAGGTGAGGGTGCTGCTGTCCAAGGCCCTGTAGGTTCCCCAGGTTGTGTGAGGAAATAGGAACAGCTGACAGCAGGCAAAGAGGAGGAGCAGCCCTCTCTACTCCGCCCTCCACCCCTGTCAGCATAACAGGCTCATTATACGCACACTCACACATACACACACAAACAAGATATATCTGTGTCACATTTCCTCCCATCTGGTTTTGTTCAGTGTGTGAAGAATGAGGGCTGACATTAACAGTGCAGTGGTGGTTTAGGGCGTGAAAATATATGCACCACAGAGGCCTAATTAAAAGCTCACAGATCTGTTTTTTGATCCATCCATTTTTGAAACACATCTAAATGAATCCCACCTTCTCTACTTCAGCTGATGTGTAAAGAGAAGTCTGAAGCAAAATGGCTGGTGCACATAACCCAGGTATGAGGACACACATTGGTGGTGGCTGTGCCACTCCTTTAATTGTGCTATGCAAATGCAATCTATCATTATTATTAAAATTCATGAGTCCTATGAACATTTGAACATTTTTATGAATTTCATGAGTCATTCAAGGTGTGTTGTGGCCTATTTATTTATTTATACAATGCTTTTACATAATGAAAGCACACTTTTTAATTCAAATTAAGTAAAAACTGCTTTGTAAAAATTGTTTCCTTTGTCTCTTCTTAAAAACCCTTAACTGTTGTAAGCCAGCACCCATACCACCCTGTAACATCATCCTACCTGATGGCTGAAGCTAAGCAAGGTCGGGCTTGCTTAGTACATGGATGGTAGGCCTCCTGGGAAGAACAGGTTGCAGGCAGCACTCTCCCCTCTGGACCAAGTGGAATTGCCAACTCATCCCTCATCCATTTGCTCAGTGTCATTCTACCACTAACGTCTCATCCACCTTATCTCTTGCCCCTTCATACTTGTTCTCTTCAGGGCTCACACCCTGGGCCCCCAGCAAAGGCGGCTTGTTACAAACAAAGTTGACCTTGCAAATGTGACAGATGAAGCCCGTGTTCACATTAGGAGGATTCAGCTATGTTTGAACCCTCCTAATGCAAACTGCCATTCAGCTATGTGACAACAAGAAACACATACACAAACAAGTTTGAAAAATAAATGGGGGTTGGGGGGGAATAATGGCTTTCACAGAAAGTGTACTGAAGATCCCATGTATAACACATATCATTAGTACAATGAGTCTGTTTCAGGAGATGAAAGGGAAATTCACTTTTACTGACAACATTGAAATATTATGTTGTAGTATTTTATTAAATTATTAATCAAATATCTATTTATAATATGCCATATAGTAGTTATTATGGAACACATGCACAGACACACACACATATACATATATATATATATACAGTGCCTTGCAAAAGTACTCAGACCCTTGGAAAGTTTTCAAATTTTGCTGGATTACAAATGATACATTCTCATTTTTTCCATTTCATATTTTTTATTCAAAACTCATATAAATATTTGCAATATTGCAATAACAACTTTAGGTCTTTTTTGGTGTGTTTCTACCACCTTTGCACACAGATTGGAGTTGATTTTCACCCATTCTTCAGAGCAGAATTGCTTCAGCTCTCTTAAGTTACTTGAACATTTCTTATGGACAGAAATTTTCAAGTTGTGCCACAGATTCTTGATGGGGTTCAGGTCGGGACTTTGACTGGGCCGCTCAAAGACATTCACCTTTTTATTCTTGAGCCACTGTAGCTTTGGCCCTGGGCTGAAAGGTGAATTTTTGCCCCAGCTTCAGTTTTTTGGGACACTGAAATAGGTTTTGTTGCAGTATCTACCTGTACTTTGCTCTGTCCATTATTCTCTCTATTCTCTCAGTTTCCCAGTCCCTGAAGAGAATCTTCGCCATAGTATGATACTGCTACCACCATGCTTCACTGTAGGGATGGTGTTACATGGGGCATAGGCAGTGTTAGGTTTGCGCCATACATAACGCTTTGCATTTTGGCCAACTGCTCTATTTTAGTGTCATCTGACCATAAAACCTTTTCCCACATCTTAGCTGGATCTAGTAAACTCCAGGTGGGCTCAGAGATGTTTTGTTTTATGTAATGGCTTTTTTTTTGCTGGAAATATTCCTCAGAGATTCTGGTCCATGTTGACATGATAGCATCACACAGTTGCTGCAGATTTGTCGGCTGCACATTCATGTTGCAAATCTCCCGTTACGTTACACCACCACCAACAGCCTAAACCATTGACACAAGGTATTATGGATACATGAATTAATGTTGTTTACGCCAAATTCTGACCCTACCATCTGAAATTGAGATTCGTCAGACCAGGTGACATTTTTCCAATCTTCAACTGTCCAGTTTTGGTGAGCCTGTGCTCACGGTTGCCTCACTTTCCTGTTAGCTGACAGGAGTGGAACCCAGTATGGTCTTCTGCTGCTGTAGCCCATCCACTTCAAAGTTTGACATGTTGTGCATTCAGATATTCTCTTCTGCATACCACTGTAGTAATGTATGGTTATTTGAGTTACTGGCACCTTCCTGTCAGCTTGAACCAGTCTGGCCATTCTCCTCTGACCTCTCTCATTAGCAAGCCGTTTTCGCCCACAGAACTGCCGCTCACTGGATATTTTTAGTTTTTTGCACCATTCTCTGTACTAACTCTAGAGACTGTTGTGCATGAAAATCCCATGAGATCAGCAGTTTCTGAGATACTCACACCACCCTGTCTGGCACCAACAATCATTCCACGGTCAAAGTCACTTAGATCACATTTCTTCCCCATTCAGATTTTTGGTCTAAACAACAACTGAACCACTTGACCATGACCAGTTTTATGCATTGAGTTGCTGCCACATGATTGGCTTTTTAGATAATTGCATTAACAAGCAGGTGTACAGGTGTACCATATCAAAATGGATTTATTTGGATCTAACAATAAATAAACTCAGTATTTTTCTTACTGGAATCAAAATGTACATTTAGGTGTTTCAAATTAAATGGATCTAAATATGAATATATACGCACTGTATACTGTATACATATGATATATACATGAATACTATGCTGACTTTATTATTCAAACAGGGCCAATCATTGCTAATTGAGTCTACTAAGTAAAGTAGCTCTACTGGGTTTTAAAAAGGGAGACTAATTGACATCCAAAAAGGATGAGCGCAGAAGTAGAAATTTCCCAAGGTCCCGGCACAGGCTGATCCGATCTACAGACAGCTTCCCCAGTGTTGCGGGGGCCCCGTGGCTGTCGCGGGACATTCAGCAGCACGGCTTCTTCAGAGAGGCTGACCACCCCCACGATCTCAGCCCTACATTTTCACAGAGGGTATACTTACCGCGTGTGGTCATAAGCTTCTGGAATATTAGCTCCTGGGGGAGAGGCGCCTTGATGGAGGGCATTCAGTGTCTCCCTGCCTCAATTTCCCTGCTGGAGCTAAAACTCGGAATGCAGACGGAACCATGGCATGACTAAACGTGACAGGCCACTCTGATTTTTATTGCGTACGATGATGCAATCTTGCATTATAGTAGACACTCCTATAGACATACGTTTTATAGCACTGTTCATCTTTAGTCCTTTTTTTTCTTGCTGGCAGTATCTTATGGAGAGGCTATTTTAATAACCTGGGATTTGATTTCAATTATTTATATCCTCTAAAGGACCATTCAGTTTGGCCTTTTGGTGAAATGCCACAAAGACATTTACATGTATATCTGGATGATGGGATCTTAAGACGCACTTGTCTAATAAAATCAGAAGGACCCCCATCCTGGACCATGCTGAAACCAAATGTTACCTTTACATGGAGATGTGGACTCGCTGGATGAATTATTGTTGTATGATCATTGTCACAGAGAGGTTGAATTCACTTCTTCACATATGTTTTAAGAATATTTAAAACAAGTTCAGTTGTAGTAGGGGTCTATGTTACCTTTATCGGGTAACAGAAGCATCCAACTGATGTTGGAGTACTGCATTTGTGTAACAGTGTCTACAGCCAGTCTACTTGCGAACACAAAAAACAGACAGATCATTTATAAAGAAATTCATTTTTCATCTCATTCATTTTCATTATATTACAGTTTCTTGTTTGCTTGAGCACATTTCTCCAAATATGATTCTCTTTTCACTACAGTTAACATGGTCCCCTGAGCTACAACTACAACTACAACCATCAATATACCTATGCTAACCCTGAGTGCATGCTCTCCTTCAGGTTTGTGTGGACCACTTGTTGATACTATAATTACAGTATAAAAGGCAAGTAAACATTTTATAACAGCATGGTCAGTATTGTTGTTTCCTGAGCTGACTTTACCAAAGCAGAAGAATTTCACTCAAAAGCAAGTTGATGTTTTTTTGGAACCCAGTCAATAGTTGACATTGCTTTGAGCTGCTCCACCTTTGCATATCCAAACCCCTCTTCATCTATGGCCCCCTCCTCCTCAATTTCTAAGCACAATGTGAACTTTTATTCTTGTGTACTGTGCTGCCATATCACAGTAACTCAGTCTGAACTGTGTTGCCAGATAGGGCTGGTTTTGTGCTTCTAATTTTGGTGAATGCTCCAGGATGCTCTATATTTAGAACCCTGAACATTCAGTGCTGCAAGTAGATCTATACTCCTGCTGTGATAAGATTAGAAACACTTATCATTTCATGCCCAATCTCTAATAAAATTAAGCCTACAGTGAATGTATATAGGGGAGGCAAGGCACAGTATGTATGTGTATGTGTGTGTTTGCATAGGTGAATGAAAATCTGAAATAATTATTTCACCAAAATTATTTAGCAGTTATGGGGAAATGTGGCATCAGAAGAATGTTGGTGATGATTCTAATATAATTGGGCAGGACCAACACATAGAGCAGCAAAAATGATCTCCATAAGGCAGCTAGAGGAAAGGGAATATGCAGCCACATACTGTTTAAATGCACTAGGGCATGTTATACCATCCATATCTTACAGGAACTCAAAGAAATGTTTGTTTTCTCCAAAAAGTCCATATGTTTATAAAGGTACCCCGCAGGGAGTATTTACTGTAATAGGACAGAAGTGAGAAGGACGAACTAAGTCTGCATTCAAATACAGTCCCTCCAACCTTCCCTTAATGCCTACCCCTTGGATTTGTATCTGCCCAAGTGAATCTGTCATGGGGGTGACTGAAAATGACAGAAATCTCAGGAAGATAATTTCATTGAGAGTCTAGGGGCTTGTACCTCTCTCACCTCTAAACTTTGATCTGTAAGTGGCCATCACCGTGATGCCAGCAAGGCCTGATTCCTAGGGCCCGTCGACAGCAGGGGCGAGAGGTGTGTGGATGGTTTGGAAAGTCACCCATGTCAACAGGCGTTACAAGGCAGATTTATACATTTTCCAACCAAAACCGTCCCCTGGGCTTCATTTCTCATACATTAGAGCCACTCAAGCCACCTCACCTTCTACAATAATGTCCACCTTCAGTGCCGGAACACTATGAATGATAAATATTCCAGGATATCTCTTTGTTGAATCCTCCCTGCAATAAAATCTACAATCCATCAATCATCCCAATAGGAGATATATTTTTTTAAAATATGGATGATGCTGGATTAAATATTTAAATGGGAAGGTTAATTTAGCATAATGGTTAACCTTTCAGGGAACTGAATAACCTCAAGATTACTCTGGCCCCTTTTAGTTATTTTCTCTTTGAAGTACCTTCTTTTGGTGTTATGGTGGGAGAACAAAGCAGGAGGCTGAGGGTTTTACACAGGAGCTACAAGGAGACTGTTAGATTGACCTCTCACAAATCATGAATGAATTATGATAAATCAAATGCCATTTATTTTTCCTCATATCCTAACCAGTGCTTCATATTGATTTTAGAGTTCGGAAAGCCATTGCAGGCAGAACAAAATATTTGCATATTTCCCAAGTATTTGGGAATTAGCCTCAATGCAAACACAAAAAACACAACATCTATCCAAGAAAATAATATGTGAAATATAAAATAATTTATGGCAGCATGATGACATCGTTAAGAAGCTGGGCTTGTAACCTAAAGGTTGCAGGTTTGATTCCCAGATGAGGCACTGTTGTTTTACCCTTCAGAAAGGTATAGCACCTATCATGAATTGCTTTAGTGGAAATACAGCTGTATAAATTGAAAATATGTCAAATGTATGGCATTGTATATAACCCTGAATATGGATGTATAAGGATATAATGTGTGTGTTGCTATGGTTTCAGTAGCATACATCTTTATTTTATTCTATATGAATGATGGCATGGCAGGGTCCGCCAGACCAATAGGTGTGGTGAGAGTTCAAAGGGGGCGTTTTCTTTAATAAAGCCACTTTTACAGAAAAAACTGCTTTTACCCAGGATTTGAATCCCTGTTTTTTTCCACTTCGGGCTCATTTATACCTGACTGTGAATCCTGGAATTTCCCCATTTACTCAAGACCACCCCAATCCTGGGTTTGCAAGTCACATGTCATGTATCTGCACAGATTTTGTCCTCTCCGCTAATGTAGTTGTCACACGCCCCGTGACAATCCCTGGACGAGAACAGAGCAACCGGAGATGGAGAGTGAATTTTAGGGTGCAAGGACCAGGCTTACTATTTTTGTTCTCTTCTCCCAGACACGGGGAAGAGAACGAGAGCGAGAGTTAAATTAAACAAATAATATTATTTATAAACAAAAAATAACAAACTAATATGACCTTCCTGTGGAACTTTTCAGAACAGCTGAGACCCTCCTTCCACCTACTGAAGAGAGCAGAGCAGTTTGAAGACACAGGTATCATTCTAGACACAAGAGGGTGCACCTCTGCCAGTAGGCGTCCGGTTTTTGTTAACTTAGGGACATAGTTGCACAATAGTTCACAGATTTTCTTTCCGATAATTGATCATCTTGTGTTGTTTTATGAAACCTGATGGCAGACAAATGTCTCAAGGAGTACTGAATTAATTAAAAATCAAATTGAACATTACACTCGTTTAATTCCAACCCGTCTAACTTGCCATGTTTGAATAATGAATAATTGCGGGTTCCCCTTTTACACCAAAGCAGACCAGGGAATTTACTGAAAATCATCAACTAACTCACCAATGTGTTATTGTCTACCTAGCACACGCAGAAATGAAGGGTAACTGATACATGAAAAACAAATAACTATTGGGTGACCATTTCAGCTAAACTGAATGTCCAGTTGACTTAGACGTGGTAAGCCACTTTGCTTTTGCATTGGATTCTATGTGTTAAAACCCTGGACCGCAGACTAGGCCTGCATTACCTCTGAACCATGCAGATCTGGGATATATATTAATGTAAATATCCTATAGTTTATCATATAGTTTAAAAAATATATATACACAGTATACAGTATATGTACATTTAAATTTGTCCTTGTTGACCTTTCTGCCCCTCATTTGGAATCCTCTACGATTATGATGTAATTGCACTCATTAACTGTTTGGAAACCACTGACTATATTTAAAATTGTAAAAGATATTTTTAGATATTTTTACAGTATTTTTACATTTAATATCTAAATACTTTCAAATAATATTTGTTTTGTGAGATTTACTTCAAATACTTTCAAATTGATCAAATATTGATCTCAATATAGATCAATATTGATTGAGATCAATATTTGAATATTAAAACAAATATTTGCTGTAGTTAAGTATATTTATCCACTATTTGAGTTGGTATTCACATACAATTTCAAAAATACAACTATGTTTCGCTGAGGTCTGGAACCAAGTTATTCACTTTTGATTTAATGTCAGCAACAACAACAAAAATGCAGGTTCCTTAACATTTGTGCCTTGTTTTCAAACTTTCTAAACTTGCACTATTATCTGTCTGTGGATGGTGGTTAGTGATAAGACAATTTAATTAAAGGCAATTTATATTCTGTGTAACAAGATGGGAAGGCTACCTCATCAACATTAACCAATAAATTGAATATTCATCTGACTTTCAAAGGGACTACATTGTGCTTCTTTCCCAAAACTAAGGGAAGAGCAGAGTAGGCCTGCCCCCACCCCCTCTGCCCAATCCTCATCCCAACCCCAAATCTCTCTTCTTTGTGTCCCCATATTCTCTGTCCTTTTAGATTCTTATCTTAAACCGCACAGCTGAAAGAGAACTTGAGGACGGTGTCCTCTTTTATTAGTGAAGGAAACGTGAATGTGACAGATGAACCTCACATGCCCCAAGGCTGCTTGTGAAACACGGCTCTTTAAACAACACGTTCACATCTCCCGTGGCTATTGTCACCCATCTCTCCTCTCACAGCAAGAGGAGTAACACAATCTTTGTAATGGTAACCTATCCCATATATATATATATATATATATATATATATGTTTTTTAATAAGATGCTATTCTGCTGGCTGTGTGTCTATGGCAGGTAGAGTCAAATTGGCTCAGTTTTGCTTTTTCTAATGTCCATAAATGGATCCCACTACTACTGAAGAAGAACGTACTCTAAAATAGATAGGGTAGAAAAGATGTGTGAGCGAAATGTATTAGATGTCAGAATAACTGATACTTCAAAGGAGAAGATTAACAATTAACAGGCACACACCTGATATCAGAAATAACTTCCCTATCTGTGGGATTATTCTTTCTTTCTGAGTGGTTTCCTGGAAAGGCTTTGAAGCTTGAGACCTCATTACTGATCTCTGCTATTTCCTAATTTTGTGAGCTCTTCCTTGACATTAATTTTACACATGCACCAATGAATACTTGAATGATTCCTGATGATCCTGTTCCTGAGGACACATTTTTCCATACTCCTCTTTGCTTTTATATTTTTATAATATAAAAAAGTTATGCTAGGTAAAGTTGTGCTGGTATGCTATATGCCTTGATAATACTTAAGATATATTTTTTTGGGGGGGGGGGCAGTGGGGGCGTGCATGTTTTTGGCTCGATTTCAGTTTATGTCTAAACTAATATAGGTTGGGTACTTGTAGACATGAACAAATATGGCAGCTGTGTGTGATATATAAAAAAAAACTAATGTGACATTATCATAAAAATGCCCTGATACCGTAATAGCCTGAAGATGTCACTGCAACGTTAATGCTGATTTTGTGAGAACATAATTCTTTACTGGAAACATAATTTTGTGTTTTGTGCCCTCCATATAAATGTGCATTATTAACAACAACGAGTAATTTGGCTCCATATTTTTCATTCATATAAGTTTATTACCTCACCCTCATTTTATTTTGACAGTATTTAATTGCAACAAGCTTTGAAAGGCAAAGACGCTTAAAGTATCTCACCTAAACTCATTAGAGGCAATTCACTGTTCTATCAGTGCTGTATTCCTAGGATTTATTCCCAATGAAGTGGTTATTAAATGGTAATTATATCTCATGAGCTGGGGGTACACGTGGTAATGATTGAGATTGGGATTGTATACCTCTTATACCTCACTGTATTATGTAATTGCTTAACGAATGCCCTTAGGTTGAAATCTTACTCAAGCTGTGTGGCTGAGTTTTGCAGGGTAAATTAGGGGTAAAACACATTGTTCAGGGGTTCCAAACCAGTGTCCCATCTGGGATCTGAACCCGCTGACTGAATGCGGGGTGCCCTGTTCAGGAACCACCACCACTTGCCACACCTTTCTCAGGCCGACATGACTGTCTCTTCTCCTGGTGTGCACGTTCAGAACAAAAACATGTTTTTCTTTAAACGACAAAGACATCATTGGACGCTTAGATGGCCCCCTCCTCCTCTGTGGCCAACTGAGTGGCAGCTACCGGCACATGCGACACGCACAGCGTCTGAACGGTATGGAATAAATATACAGGACGCGAAGACAGGACAGCCAAACACACATGCAGAACCTCTCCGGTAGAAGAGACTAGTTAAATATTACATGACATTACATTACAATAATTTATCAGATGCTTTTATCCAAAGCGACTTACAGAAAGTGCATTCAGCTTGAGTAGATGAACAACCACTTGATGTTATCTTCAAGCACATCATTCCGCAAGTGAGCAGCAGAAACAACACACGTGCACGCACAAGGAGATTATCAACGATAAGTGCAACAAGTAGTGTTTTTATTTATTTAGTTCAAATATAGGGGGATGGGTGGGTTAATGTCCAAGGTAAAGTCTAAAGAGGTGCCTTTTCAGCCTGTAGCGGAACATGGGCAGTGATTTGGTTGTCTTGATGTCATTTGGGAGTTCATTCCACCATAGTGGTGCCAGGACAGAAGAGTCGTGATCATGTCACTGATTGGCATGTCACTCGGCGTAAGGGAGTAACCAATTGACTAGAGACAGCGGAGCACAGTAGTCGGGCTGGGGTGTAGGGTTTGACCTTGGCCGTGAGGTAGGGAGGGGCCATTCCATTCACAGCCTGGTAGGACAGCACCATCAAATCTGATGCGAGTGGCTACGGGTGTGGAAATATTTATTCACACTTATATGAATAAACAGGACAGGAGAGAAGGAACCAAAGAAGGAGGAGAGGAGGCAATAGGGAGGGTCACAGTAATGCAAGGCCTGCATAACCTGGCGCATGAGTTATTACTGAACGACTGGATTTCTAACCCCCCCAATGCGTTTGGAGTATCAGTTCATAAGTATTGTCTATAATGTTGTTAGTTTGGCATCAAGGAGACAGATATGTGTTGGAGAGGGGGGGTCAAATGTCAGCACCTAAAAGACACACTCATCCGCCTCAGCAAAACAGAACAAAAAGAGCAGGAGGGGCCAGCATTTTCAGCTCAACCTCCGCTGGCCAATCAGCTGCAACCTCTGAACATAAGAAGTAACAGCTCATTCAGAGGGACTCATGGTGACAGACAGCTGTACGGGGTTGTTTTGTCACCTGCCATTCACTGATGGTCTTTCTCTATGCTTCAGCACTGTGTTTATCTACTGGGTCTTAAGTAGAAGGGATATGTTTTGGCTGTGATGTGTGATGAGACTTACATTTATATCCTTCTATTCCTATACAATTTCACAAGTTTAGTTATTTGGCAGATGCTTTTATACAAAGCGACAAACAAGAGTGAATTAGAACCCACTGGTCTTGTATGTCAGCCAAACAATAAGTGCTATTTAAAGAATGATATTAATATCTAGTCTTCAAAAATACTATCTGAAGACCCACATATTGACCACAGCCTCTACTTACTAATACAGTAACCACTCTACATCAGCAGTTAAGGTGTCCAAGATGGAGGCCAAGAATGATGTTTCCCACAGAACGTGAGTCCAGACACAATTCCCAGCCCTGGATCAGAGAGAAAGGAAGTCGGCTTCGATTCCGAAGGACGTCGGTGAAGTCTTCTGGGAATTCTCCGTTAGGCTGATGGTGACGGGGGGGTAGCTGTCAGCTTGATGTGATGTGATGTAATATGAAATCATATTGAACAACATGAGTTTGGCATTAAATTGTTAGCAGGGTTTTAGCTCTGACAGAAGCCAGTTTATTGCTTTAATCCCAAGGTCTTTTAACTCTCTTTGATGTAAATTGAGGCTGGCTTTTGTTGGGGAAGGTCCTCTCTCTCTCTCTCTCTCTCTCTCTCTCTCTCTCTCTCTCTCTCTCTCTCTCTCTCTCTCTCTCTCTTTCTCTACCTATCTAAAACTGCTTTCATCAATTTACAGTCCCACATCAGTCTCTCTATCTGACTGACAGACAAAAGATGGGTCTATTAGCAGGAGGAAAAGGATGGTCAGTCTGTATTGAGATTAAGAATATTGTCAATCAACCAGTGGCGCCTCGTCCATTGAGGCAAAGGCTTAGCCTCCCTAACAAATCTATTTTAAATTATTAGTTTTTTTTAGTTCGTTCAGTGAGAGCTTGAACATGCATGTTACCACACAATTAGTTAGTAATCTTGAAAACCTTTACCCTTTGTATGATTTCTGAATTTATACCTATTTTTATGATTGAGCTTGCTTTCCTTAATTGTTGTTCATGCTGGTGGTAAGGTGATTCGCTGCAAATTTTGCTTTGGAACATGAGTGTACATAGCTTCTGTGGGTTTCATTTTCTTGCAAGCTTGTCAGAGAATGCCATGCCTAGCTAGCCAATACTGAAATTGCAGTTTGTGTTCTTGTTGGGGTGAGGGTGGGGTGTAGCAACTGTTATTTTTATTCATAGACAAGTGTGCTGTAGTGCTTGGTTTACATGAATGTGTTTTGGTGTAAGTTATAAGCTGTAAGTTACCTGCTCGCTAGCTCTATGGCTAACTAGGAATAGTTAGGGAAAAAAAATAAAGCACTTTATTCACACATCATAACATCCTTAGAAATCATTAATAAACATGTGTACAGGGATTTATTTTGACATGAAGTCAAGTGAAATCATGTGTTATGTATGTCACATTTGAGTGTACCATTTCACATAACATGTGTCATGTCTTGCTTCATAAAGAAACCCTTTTCATATTAATTATTTAATAAGTTCTGTAATGTTAATGTAGGCCTATTCACATGCTTCAAGAAGGCTTGCATGTGTACCACTGTTTTTAACACAGAAAAAACAGGATTCCCGTTGTTGTTGCTGCTGTCTAAAATGTTTAAACAGGGTCTATATTTGACTTGGGAGACAATTTATTGTATTACCAGGGAGTCACATAAAAAAATATAGTATATTAATAAAGTATATTAAAAAGCTAACTTGCTAATTATGTTAGTGTGTTTATTCTGTATTTTTCAAAGGCACTTGGCCTGAACACAATTCATTTGTTTCTCCTAGCATTATTACAATTCATCATGGCTGCATACTATATGACAGCACAACAGAGATGGACGTCAGTACCACTTTTACATTCATCCTTCAAACACTTTGTTTTCCATCTATCTTCAGCTTGAGACCTTATTCCAAAATCATTATCGGTCTTCATGGCTGAAGATCCTCCCTCATTGTATTAGTAGGACTCCTGTCCAAGATGGGGCCCAAAAGAAAGTTTAATGTGAATGTGTTGTCACGTGCTCTATACAACTGCATGATCGTAATATATGCACAAAATATTCAATGCATATAAATAGTGTTCTTTGTAATGTATTACTTATATATTGGTGTAAATTGAGTTTTACTGCCTAGAATTCTACCAACTAGACTATGCCACTCTTTTTTAAAATGTCTTAACATTTTAAATGCTACCACATTTGTGACTTTTGCAGGTGGTTACAAAGTACATTAGGAGCCCTATTTTCGGCATTATGCCCTAGCGCAGGTGAATTGCCAGTTTCGTCTGTCGCAAACAGAATATTTCCCATCTCCGCTGAGTTTGGCAATTTCGTGGTGCGCAATGAAGGCGTTTGTGTGACAATGAAAACCGTGGGTTGGGCAGTGCAAATAATGAGTTTGTGTGACAATAGACCAAAACCGTCGGGCGTTATGAACATAAGGGTATCTGAAATCACATGAGAATGTTGTGAATATTGTGAATTTCCCCCCACGTTGAGGCAAATCGTCCAATCCATGGCTAACTTGCAAGCGTAATCAATTAAGATAAAAACTATTTCACCACAGCTTGTGGTTATTCAATGCACGGACATGAAAGACTGAAGCCAGCAGGCCATCCATTCTACCGTTCAGTAAGATACACCTGTTAAATAAATATATGTTTATATGCACATTGTTTTTCTTATGTGAAAGGGTTTTATTCTTTCCATTTGCACTACAAAAAATGGAGTACATAATTGGACGCCGAAGGCGATACCGTGAGCGATACCCTGGGTTTGGTAGCCGGTGCTGGCCAGACGGCTATCAGTTCAGCTGTACATGCCGTTTCTTCCAGTCTTGTCCAACATGCAAATTAGTTTATCACTTTTCCTACACCCGACAGCCAGCAGAGAACTAAACAAAATTTTTATACGCAATGTGGATTCCCTGAGGTCTTGGGTGCTATTGACTGCACACGCGCACCATCTGATCATGGTATCATTTATGTGAATCGGAAGGGGGTCCACTCCATTAATATCCAGGTGGTTTGTGATGCACACTCCAGGGTGACGCATGCAGGCCTACTGCATGACAAACATAAATGAAACAGGCCTAGTTGCAGTTGTGAGTTTTTTTATTTATTGCTTTCCATTTAACAATTACATTAAGTTAGAAGAAAATAAACGTTGTTTTTTAAGTTGGAAAGCCTACATATAAGGAAAAAAAGAGATGGTAAAATAAAACTCAAACCATGAAAATAACAAATTAATGTGCACCTTGTTTTCCCCCTCTGATTCGCGCGCCAACTTTTCCGCACCTCTTCGCTCTCCTCTTTTGAGAAGCGCTCCTGGCACAGCCACGCAAAACTGTCATCCATGTCAGGAAATTGCCAATTTGCTATAGCGTTAGCGCACTGGTATTTAAAGGGATAGAAAATAGGTGTTCTGATTGGCCATTATGAAACCAAACCCCCACCACACCCACATGTATTTAAAATTGTTTTATCCAACCTGTTTTACAACTGCACCGGAGGTGCGCTATCATCCTAAATCACGAAATCACTGAAATTGCATTAGACACGCCCTAAAGTGCCACCTTCTTCGCTTTGCGTCTGCATTACCGACACTGTCCTAATTCACCAAAATAAGGCCCTATGTGTTATTCATCAAAAGTCAGGGCAACATTTATTGATCCATAGGGGCTGATACTGTCATTTTTTGATATACATATACTGTATATATATATATATATATTTATTTTATTTATTTTATTTATTTTATTTATTTTATTTATTTTATTTATTTTATTTATTTTATTTATTTTATTTGTACATTTTTCCACCCATTTAACCCATTTATTCATAAAATGAAAACATGATGGTAAAAATGTAACTTTCTCTTTTGTAGGTGGCAAAAGATATCACCGCTGTTCATTACTGCATGAATCAATGTGAAAATGTGTACAAATTTGTGCTGCAGGATTGAAATGTGATCAGTAGATTTCAGTCTGCTTCTAAACTTGATTGGCATTGCTTAGACATTGCTTGATCGAGTATATGCAGAGAGAAATGTTTATTTTTCTGGAAAGCCATTATGACAGTCCACACCTAATTTTCAATTGGCAATTATGTTGCTATGGAAGACATGTTTAAAAATAGAGTCCCAATGACTGATGTCTGTGCAGTTTTGTGTAGTATAGCCTAGTCTGTTAATGGGCAACAATGCTACCATAGCCTGCATGAAGCTCCTCTCGTAAAACACTAGCCTAAGCTCAGTGGTAAAGGGTTTCAGCTTTCTTTGATATTCCTGTATGATTTGATTATCAGATGTGATTATCATGCATGTGCAGCAATCCAATATACATACATTTTACATGCTTTACACAGATAAAGCAATGATAAGCTGACACCATCACAGTACAATTTTGGAAGCTACCTTTATTAACAAGAATATAGATTTCATTGCATGGGAATATTGCAAGATGCAAATATGCTACCAGTTACTTTTATTCACCCTGATTATCTCTTAAAGAAGTCACATGTTGCAAAATAACACACAGGAAACACATGTCTGGTGATTATTTCTGGATCTTTGGCTGGGCATGCATTAACCTGTATGCATCAATACTTTATTTTCGTTTGGTCTCCTAACCTTGGAGTCAAAGGGTCAAGATATGCGCTAGATGTCCATTACACACTTCCTAAATCCCACTCTGCCTTCATTTGTCTTCATCTCTCTCGATCTGAACTTTCACCCCTCTTCTGACCCAGGGTATCCCAAACCTACGGAAACCTAGGTGAATGCAGAACTGCTTTTTCATCTTCTTATTTTTACACACAAAGGAACATTTGATCATTGGTTTAGGGTTACTCAGAGTGGGAACATATTCAATGGATTTTAGAGCCTGTAGTGAAGCTTGGGCCAACTGCAGCCATTTAAAAAAAAAAAAAAGACCAATAGTTTAGACCAATAGTTCATCAAGGTGTGGAGTTCATCTACCTGTATAAAATGTGGAGAGTGGCCTGCACGTTGAGTCATTTGATATGTCATTCAGTATCTTTACTAAATATAGCCAGGTCCTATACATTGAAATATATCAATTCAAATTTGTATCTTTTGTGAACGATTTGTATCTTTTTATGATTTGTTGCCTTTTGTAGCGTTGTTTCTTTGTTGTTGTTGTCACCAAAATTGTAACATAAGGTTATTTCTGCGGGATCAAAAATGGTCAAACTGGTATAGGCTACTTGTTAGTTAGTGTGGTCTCATCAGCATGGGCCGAGACTTTGTATATGTCTCTGTGTAAGCAGCATAGATTGCTAATCTCCCTGGTAGAAGGGCAGACCTCCCAGCACGTAGTCTACAGTGTGATTGATTTGCGATTTTAAATGACAGTGACGCCCCCAAATCCAATTCAGGGAAAACTTACGATGAAAGATGCTTTGCCTGGCAGGAAACAAGGTACATCCTTCATCCGCCGCTGGCCCGCGTTGATAAATCATATTTATAATCGGGTGTTTTAAGGTCATTATTGTGTGAATAATGCAATACCTTTTGGAATCTATTTTTAATAACACCATTGTCTCCTTTGTGCCCAGTTTGAAGGGATTATGCTGTGTACCAAATTTTTTAGATAGAAAGTTATGCTTTGGTTTTATATTGCCAAATTTTGAGGGGAAATGATCATTCATTGAAGACAAGACAGATGCCCCAATTTGTTTTGAGAGACAAAACATAAACATCAATATTTTGAACGAACAACTTTATCTTTATAATAGCATGAATACAGCTCCAACAGCAAATTCATCTCACAAGAATTTATAGCGGATTAAATTAAGGTATGTCAAATAAATATCATTATTCAGTTACCGGCTCTATAAAATACAATTAATTGAGAGCTGAGGGGAGTAGACACCAGCATGCATGGGGGATCCCAGGGAAACACTGCTCTAGAGTGCACCTTATTATTTATTATTATTTATTTTACACATGTAACAGAATGTTATGTAATTAGATCTTACGTAACAAGGGGGCAAAGGTTCATAAACTGAAATTAATTAATAATTGCATTGCGAGTTTGTTGGAATGGTCTTTGAAACAGAAAACACAAACACAACCATAAACACACTGGCAGTGCTTTTTTTCGGTTTATACTGTGAATTTACTGACTACTGCAGCAAGGCCTTTTTCTTGCTTTTGTCTTTGTTGTTTTGCTGACTGAATATTGAATCAGTCACTTCTGGTGTTTAACATTGCATTCATATGTTAACACTGTAATAAATAAAAAAAAATGTTAATTTGTGTTTTTAGAGAGGTAATGATTTTGCTATGAAAGAAAAAGGGCTCTGATTCGCCATTAGCAAGAACTGTAGCTACTCAGACACTATCATGGCTACCTAAGATAACAGTATACTGTGACTGAAATCACACATAAAACCCATCATAGAATAAAAAAAAATGGCGCCTGAGAATGCCAGCATCTATAACAGATATTGCACAGTCAATTCCAATGCCAGCACAGACGTGTCAGTGAAATGTGTGGTCGCGTCTTGATTACCAGCTGTCAGTGCTCTGTCTGTTTCCATGTCAAGCTCCTCATTTACACCATTAGAGTGATTAGAACACAATGCTGTAAATTTATAGTGCTTTTTTTAATCAGATGCCATGGTTTTAAAGTGCAGATAGGCCCCCTTGCCTTATTTATGCAGCCTGTTGATGTTTGAAAACAAACATCAATGTGTTGCCCTGTAGGTTATAAGTTATTCCGGTTATCCATTTTATCCCACCCACTTATCATGTTTTTAGCTGAAAAAAAAATGAGCAAGGTTGTATAATATTTATTATTCATATCAACTCATAAAACTTTCCAGCTGTACACAAGCTCTATGCTCGGTGTGGCCAAGGGAATCAGAGGTTTTGGGTTAGTTCCAATTTTTGGGAGCCAGGTTTCAGACAGGATACAGTACAGTACGATTTTTCATAATATGACTGTATATCTGAGTATCCTGTTATTTAAAGTACAGCTTCTTCTATAAAATTGAGTGCCTTTAAATAATAACAAGACTACAGTTTCAAGATAGACAATATCAGATATCAGTTCACCCCCCGCCACCCAAAAAAGGTTTATTCAAATTTTTCTACACTTAATAATTCCATTTGGATACAATCCTTTCATCTCTGCCCAGGTTAGTGGGGAGTGAAGACGGCATCGGGAGATGGATTCATTAGCATGGCATGTCACATGAATATATTATTACCTGCTGGTCTTAAAACTCCTGTTTATACAGTTAGGCAAGTTATGTTGCACAATTGCACAACCCCCCAACCGCATGCAATATTAAACTCTCAAATGCCATGTCGACTCCATTAGTGGGAATTTCCTTCTTTTTTTTTCTGTAGGGCCCCTGTCATTTCCCGTGGAAATGTCCGGAATCTTGAGGTACTGATGGTGTGTGGTCAATTACCATCACAAAAAGCCAAAAAAGGGGGATTTTTCTTATTGATGAAGATGTGGTTTGAGAGGGGGCATAAATCAGTGTATTTGTAAACTTCCATTAGTACACTTACAGATTCATATTCCAGGTCCAGGCCTTGGCTATGCATTTGGCTTAAAACAATAATGTAACAACAATAATATGGATACATAAATAATTGCATATACATATATACATATGCACGTACATTAAGCAAGGTTTCTACCTTTCATTCTTTCAAATTAAAAATTGAGAAACAGAACGATAATTATGTGAATAAAAGTAACACATGGTAATGATAAAAATACCAATAATTAATAATAAAAAACTTCTATGTAAGGGCAAAACATTGTATGTGCCAACCAAGTATAGTATTTTAAGTGTGAAGACAAAACATTCTTCCAGATCTTTTTGCTGAAGAGATACGTCAGTCTCTGCTGAGGGAAAGATTGAGCACAATGCAAAATAAACGAATAATAGGAAAGATAGAAAAGGGTAGAGAGAGGGGGGAGGCAAGGAGGGAGAGAGAGGAAAGAAGACAGACAGAGATGGAGTGAGAAAGAGAGAGAGAGAGAGAGGGGTCAATCTGATGAGTGAAATATTTCTTGCTAATTGCCTGCTGGTGCATTGAGTGGATTACAAACAGGTGATTCTGCTGCTATAAGCACAATGATTGCAACGTCTGTTTGAAGTGTGACACCGATCCACCCCGGTCCATTTATTCAAGATTTACAGAATTCACACTGTGTGAAAGCCTCTTATACTGCTGGTGCTTTCAAACAGACCTTATAGGTTCTCTTGCGATAAAAGAAGCCTCGTATCATTTGTACAGAAACCAAACACAAAGGCAGCTCTGTACTAATGAATAGCTGGAGATCGCATCATCCTCAGCTCCATCATATTTTTGTCAGCATTTAGTTAGTGATGCATTTCTTTTATATGTTCTGAATGATTACTTTCCCCCTCGCAACATCTTCCGGGAGTTGCCACAGGCCCCCACTGTTGACAACAGCGAGCAAAGAGAGTACGGGAACTGGCGAAAACTATGGACATCAATTATTTTTAATTGTATTAGAGGACAATACCCTAATTAAACTAGTATGTCTTGCAATGCCAAAGGCTAAATTAATTATTCATTTTGTTTAATTAATATTCATTCAAGTATAGCACAGGGAATATATTAAAATTATTCTGTGGTTACAACTGCGATATGGCTTACACTTGTACATTTTAACAGAGGTCGTGTTTGAGTTGAATCAAATTGTCTGGATCACAACACAACCTAACCAAAGAAAAAGTGCTGTTGAGTGAGTCTTAATTGTGCGTTAGGCTTCTCCAAACCCAGAAAGAGGAAGACAAAAACAGACCATTGCCTCGGTGTTGTCTTCTTTGGCTCTCCAACTGAAAAAAGTAGTTAATTAAAGATCATTACTTTAGACTAGTCTAGATTAATCTAAGATAGTCTTAGTCTTTTGATAGACTGATTTACAAATAAATGTGTTTAGTTTTTTCCTTCACATGCAGGTAGCTGTCAAAATAAAGGCAACATTTGGTAACCCAGGGTGGGGTGGAGTGGGGAATAGGGGGCACTCAAACGGCCTGGCCTGGGAGTCCCAGCTGGGCGAGGAGAGGCTTGTTGGAAGGGGGGCTATCTGCCATGGCACCACACCAAAGGATCCCTCATTGACTCAAGTGTTGGCTTTATTTTGGTACTTGTACACAATTTCATCAGTTAATTTTGATGATCACTGAACTCTCCAAACTGTGTTTGTGAAGAAAAAACAAACACTCGCAATTGTGAGTAAATCAAAGTTAAGGGTTCATTGAAACCAGGCTATTGAGTTCACATTCTCCTTACTTTAAATGTTATACAAATCTGAATGACCCATGAGGAGGATCATAGTTACAGAAACACAGATAAGAAAGCTGAAATAAGAATAGGAGGCTTGAGACTCAAACCATTTGCTATTTGTTATCAGGTTAGCTTTCTTGTTGAGCAGCAGTATTTTTCATACTAATATATTTACGGTCATGTTATTTCATCATTACGCTTTACTAGGAACTCTCACCAATAAAATGAGCTTCAAGCGACCTTTTTTCCCCCAATTAAAAAAAATAAAAAACAATGACACGTCTCAGACTATTTAAAAAGGTTTTCTTTTTTAAATATAAAGAGGTATTTAAGTCATTTTCATAAGCTTTTTCAATACAATCAAGTTGGTGTTCTTTGTTCCTATCCCAAGATTAATTAGGCTGTCAGGTATCTGCAAGGTCTTGCTTTAGAAAAGATTCAGTCACATAATGGCCCGGCTGGCTGTTCCTTTTTTTTTGTACAGCAATCATAATCAGCATTTGGCGATTCAAAATCCTCCTTTGCAGGCTGGGAGATCTTAACGGCCTTTTAATCAAAAAAGCAATTTTTGCCAAAAGGACAGAAAAACCTGTCTCCCTGTCTGCCTCATTCTCTCTCTCTCTCTCTCTCTCTCTCTCTCTCTCTCTCTCTCTCTCTCTCTCTCTCTCTCTCTCCAATTCAATACAGAATGCTTTATTGGCATGATGAAATGTATGTTTCTCACAACAACTAACACTGTGCACAAAAAATGGCACACCATGGCACTATCACTAGGAATTTTTACCACTGTCCCACTAGGCTCTTCCACTGTTCTCTCTGCAGTAAGAGTTGGGAATTTGTGGAAAGCCTGTGTAGTTTATGAGAAGAAAGTTTTCTTTTTTACAGGTTAGGAGGAAGTGAGGCTCTGTCTCAACCTCCTGGTGTTTACAGTGTGAGCACAGCATGTCCATTCTGTCCCCACGGCCAGGCTGTGCTCACTGAGTCTGTACTTTGTTAGAATGCATCTTTGTTTGATGTTTTTCCACTGTGGTCAGGTTATAGCCCAATGGCACTCTACTTTGCTTGGTGCTTTTGTGTTGCTTTCCAATAGTTTTTTTGTGTTTTGCAATAATTTGGTTGATTGTAGAAACCATTTCATGAAATTACATTTTTTTCTGCAGGCAATATAAATTTAACAACAGGGGCCACAAACAATATAATAGGCCAATATTCTATCAATTTAAAACTTCATTATCAATGCCACACTATATCCAGAGGTCAGTCATTTATTTTTCAAAGGATATCGATGCAATTTATGAAGAATACTAAAGAGGATATCAGATGCGAATAATATCTATTGTAGACACCACTCTGTCTATTCTACAATTTATTGGAAAGGCCTTTTGGCAATTGATTTATATTGTGTTAAAATTGCCTAAAATTGTCCATAGATTTATAGTGTGATAATTGTTTTCAGATGTACTGCCAAATAAATGTGTGTGTGTGTGTGTGTGTGCCTGTGTGAGAGAGAGACAGCGGGAGAAGAGAGAAAGGGAAGGAGCACACATATGTGTGAGCTTTATGATTGTGTCCAAAGATGTTTTTCCCTGTGGTGAGGCAGAAACAGAACATGAACTATAACAGATGTCAATCAAATTTTTAACGGGAGTCAATTTGCACACAGATTTTGTGACAGCAGTTGGACGGCATAACCCTCTTTGCGCTGGAAGCTTGCTTTTTCCCATGTATTCCCTGTGGCTGTGTAGCATCCAATCGGGAATACATCCAAAGTATCCATGTTGCTCTACAGAAAAAATCCCAAACATGGTCCAACTCAGAATTTACATTAATGGAGTACATCTGTCCTCTTACAAATGTTTTGGATTTGGAAAGATGTATTATGCATGAAACTGTACAGAAGAATTTGTGCAAAGTGTGCGATTAAATCCTGTTACTGTATGCAATGATGACATGAAAATGACGAATAACCACATGATAATATATTGATAAGTGTATAGCTGTGCCCTAAGGAGCAGCAATAAAAGCTCCTATAGCCAGTGCGGACATATGCCCCGTGAACAATACATTTTAGAGTGCCATATTTTATGGCTTTTGCCGGTGGCGACATTTCAGGCCTACTGGAGATATTTGTAGCATAAGCCATAACATCAGTAAATTCAAACATAATGGGACTTTTATGAAATCATTCGGATTCATAAAATCTCTGAAACACATAGCGGAGTATGAAAAAGCTCCTTCCAAAGGGCTTGCAGGCAGAGTGTGTGTGCATTGTAGCCCCTCGCAAATCATGCTCTCCACAAGACAGAATGAAAGAAAAACTGTTTTTAACAGTGTACATTTTCACGATTATACCTGGTGGTTCCAGAGAAGCACAGGTTAAATCTTATTGTATTTAGTATGAGTTTCTCTATTCACAAACCAGCCTGATCTACTCAAACCTCCATCTAATATAAGGGTATGGCCTTTAAAGGGTAAGTTTACTGAAAAAATAGATTTTTACATATATATATTATATATATATATACTGTATATACGTGTGTGTGTGTGTATGTGCAAAAAAAATAATACACCATACACCATGTTGCATCATCACTCGATCATCACTATCCTTCATGCCAGAAGAGTAGTACAGGTTTGAATGCTGTATGTACGGGGAGTGCACGTATAAAATATGTATACATATATATATCATTGCATTCATACTACAAAAAGGATAAAGGAGAACATATTATTACAATTAATATGCCCAAATTCCCCTTTAAGGTACCTCATTGAAGCAAGTTTTACTGTTTTTTGCACAACATTTTTACAGTTAGGTAGGCGTGTTACTTCTTCAAACAATTAATTGAATTCGACAATCACTAAAATGACTGCATTTGTATTGAAAAACAGTAACAAATGTATTTTAAAGTCAATTGGTTAACGTTAATTAAATTTTCTGATTGAATCCAAGTGTAAGGCCTGAAAAAGAAGAAACAACAATGTCAGTAAGGTATGCGTTCGCAATTAGTTCAAGGATATTTATTTTATTCAAATTATATGAAGCAACTGATGGTAACATTTTATGCAGAGAAATAGGCTTTAAAAGATTTACAGTGCAGCACAGTCAAGATTCATTGAACATTTAAATTTAAGATACAAATTGCAGACATTTCAGAAAAGATTGTTGCATGTTCTCTGCTAGAAAACAAAAATGATCTACAGGTAACTGGCAAAATAAAGGCAACACTTGAAGAAATGAGGCATCCTTCTAACCGGTGTGCCTTCATTTCCAACCTTTTCAATACACCTTTGGCATTAGGCCCGGCCCTCCCCTGTCCAATGAGCCCAGGCCTCTCCTAGTCCAGGCCAGGGCTGTTTGAGTGTCCCCCCGGGTTACCAAAGTGTTCCCTTTATTTAGCCAGTTACGTGTATCTTCCTCTGTAGATACTCAAGTTTTATATGCAACACAATCTGTGTGTCAGGCTCCCGCTGCTGTGATGGCTTCACAAATATTAACATGTAAACGAAGGAGAGTTTTTCCTTAATGGATCTGCTATGGCGGTATATCCAAGCCACTTCTCTCATCGCTGCGGAAACCGGCACACACGTCGGCAAGATGATGTGTAAAGTAATGGCAAGAGGCAGTCCAATCTCACAAACATGGCGGCACAGGGGTACATTTTCTCTGGCTTTCGTCTTTATTGGAAAAGAGACCAGATTGAAAACAACAATAACTTCATGTATAAGGAAGAAGGGAATGAAGATATGCATCTGGTAACCTTGGCAGAATACTTGTCAAAAGCCAGAATTATTGCATTTAATTTGTATTTGTTTGTTTGTTTTGTGGCATCCCAAGGGGCTGCCTAAGAAAATGGCTGCCGGGTCCTTCAACACATGGCAGCCATTTTCACTACATTTCCCAGCAGACCACAGCAACACCTGAACGGAGTCAAGCAATGGAGCTAACGAACAGCTGAAAGCCATTTTGAGGCCTATTTAAAGGGCTGATTCCCATTGCACTGGGAGAGGAGTAGGAACGTGAGTTGGAAGGAGTTACTGTGTTTGTTTAAAGAGAGAATACCTGTGAAGTCGTTTGACCAGCCAGGATTTGGAGAGAGTGTTTGTTGGAGTGTTTGTTTTGTGTGTCTTTGGGATTGGATTGTTTTGGCTTTGGACTACGGACTGGATTGAGGACTACGAACTGGATTTTGGACAACGGAACGGACTTTGACAACGAGAGGATTTGTGGACTTTGTTTGTATTCCCCCGAATACCCCGCCCTTTGTTTTGTGTAACGTTCGTCATAGTTAGTATAATAAATTATCATTTTGTTTTCAAATACTGCCTCCTCCTTGTTGTTAAACTTGCCTACGCCCTC
Source organism: Aldrovandia affinis (assembly GCA_029706075.1). Lineage (NCBI taxonomy): Eukaryota > Metazoa > Chordata > Actinopteri > Notacanthiformes > Halosauridae > Aldrovandia > Aldrovandia affinis. Next base: position 12,004,149 of record JAINUG010000003.1, read on the forward strand.
TGCAAGGTCCGTGCGTGTCGCCCAACCCCTGGGGACACCACATATGGTGGAGAATGCGGGCAGAGGGCATCACTTACAGGCAAGAGGAGGTAGTGCAGCAGGATTTAATTTTTGAATTTTTTAAAGGAAAAAGCACGCTCATGGAAGGTGACTGGACAGGAGGCCCAGCCATGGACGCCTGGAACAAGGAACAGGCCCAATTGGCACAAAGTGGTGCCCCGTGGTGCATATGCTGTATGGAGTATGGCCACCAACCCAGTGAGTGTTCCATGAGGGAAGAAGTGGGCTGGAAAGACCCAAAGGAGAGACCAGAACCAAAACAAGTCGGAGAGAAAAATGGCCACCCCTGCTCTGTGGTGCCCCCTAGGAAAAAAAAGTCAAAAGATCCCAGGTAGGCCACAAAAGCAGCATAAAAGTGTCACAGACAAGTGTGCTGTTTTAGAGTCAGAGCTAGGAGAGGCAAAAGATATAATCAAGGGCAAACAGGAAGAGGTCCACAAATTGGAGCAATGCTGTCGGGACCAGAGGGAAGACCTGGTGAAGAACCAGAGACGGGCGGCCATGGTGGAGGACCAATGGCGAGTCACCCTCCGGGAGGTCCAGCAACTGAAAGGTGTCCAGACTGAGCTGTACCAGACGAAAGCTGAGTTGGGGACCTCGGAGGAGCGCCATCTGGTGGCCGTGGGGAGATTGCTGCAGGAGCACACTGACTCGCTGAGAGTGCTGGGAATCATGGCTGGGGAGCTGGAGAAGGACAAAGCATCCCTGGGCGATGAAGTGAGGCAGGTTGAGGCCCACAACCTGGCGCAAAGAGCGGGTGAGTAACCTAACCCAGATGCTTGAGAATGAGCAGCGACAGTGTCTGGACATGCAGGAGTCCCAGGACCAGGCCACAGATGAGTATTCCAGGGCCTTGGGGGATGCACAGACCAGGCTCGCCCAGAAGGAGGCAGAGCTAAGGAAAGCAGCGGAGAACCATGCGTCCGAGGTGGAGCAACTCCGGTGCCGAGTGGAGCAGGAGAGCAGGGATACGCACCAGGTCGAGGCCAACGCCCTGCGGGAGCAGCTGGCCGAGCTGGAGAAGAGCGTGGAGCAGGAAAAGGCCCAGAACCAGGAGCTACAGGCGGTCCAGGAGAAGGCCTTGAGGGGGGAATCCGAGAAGCACGGCCAACAGCTCAAGGAGCTCCGTGACAAGCTGGAGAAGACTGAGCAGGAGCTCAGCGGCTCTCGCGACAAGAGCAAGGAGCTGGAGCAGCTGGCGGCGGAGCTGCAGCCTTACAAAGAGCAAGGCCAGTCTCTCACTACTGAGCTAGCCTCCTCCAAGCAGGTGGCTGAACAGTTAAGGGCAGATCTAGCAGATCTGAAACAAGTATCATTGAACACCTCCAAAGAAGTCGAGGAGCTCAAAGGTCAGAGAGAGGCCCTTCAAATGCAGCTCTCAGCCTCTGCCTCCGAGCTGTCCACCCTGAAGAGCGGTCACAAAGACCTCTCGTCGAAAAACGAGAACCTGCAGGTTCTGAAGGAGCAGCTTGTGAAGGAGAAAGAAGAGCAGTGCTCCAGGAACCGGCAGTTGGAGCAAGAGATGGCCGCATTGTCCACAGAAAAGGCTGAGCTCTCTCGGGCTGTGGAAGACCTTTGGGCCAGTGTGGAAAAGCTGGAGACTGAAAACAAGGACCTCAAGAACACCAAAGTGGATCTACAAGACCGATTGGAAGGGGTGAGTGCGGAACTGAAGTGTGTAAAACGTGTCCCTGTTGTGAAAGACTCTAGCATGCAGGTGGAGAACGCACAGCCAGGTGAGCTGGCAAGAGATGATGACCAGACATTGGAGTGGGGACAATGGTCCTCAGTCCCACTCAGCCTGCTGGACCTTCAAGGGAGCCTAGAGGAGTTATGGTGGAACCATAGTGTTGAGGAAGGTCTCTTGACTATGGCTGAGGAGGCCTGGTTGAAGGCCCAACCATCTCCTGATGTGGTGAGTCCGTCGCCAGCACTGAAATTGAGAAAAGTGGAGATTCAAAGCTCTCACTTGAAGGAAAATGTGGAAAAGAAATCAAAGGAGAAAGTTAACTGGCTGTTGAAGAGTGTATTTTCCCCAATTACCACACTTGATCCCCTGAAAGCAAAAGGAACAAGGAAAAAGCCAAAGAATGGACCAAGAAATGAAATGCTGCACAGGGTTCACTGGAGGAGCCTTGGAGGGCTGTTGAGGACTAACGCAAGAGCGGTAACCGTTCCATCCTTGGACCCCAGAGCCAGTACCCACCTATGGCCAGGTGGTGGCAAACGAGGTGAGCGCCTTTCGCCCTTTCCTAACGGCTTGCAGACATTTTTTCAGGCGAATGGAGATGGAATCCGGACATTTGACCCTGGCGGAAAACTGCCTGAGTGGACCTGGAGAGGGGGACCCTCCTGGTGGCCGCGGGACATAGGCCGCTCAGCCCTCCCGAGGTCAGAGCTGAGGAGGAGGGTGTGTGGCATCCCAAGGGGCTGCCTAAGAAAATGGCTGCCGGGTCCTTCAACACATGGCAGCCATTTTCACTACATTTCCCAGCAGACCACAGCAACACCTGAACGGAGTCAAGCAATGGAGCTAACGAACAGCTGAAAGCCATTTTGAGGCCTATTTAAAGGGCTGATTCCCATTGCACTGGGAGAGGAGTAGGAACGTGAGTTGGAAGGAGTTACTGTGTTTGTTTAAGAGAGAATACCTGTGAAGTCGTTTGACCAGCCAGGATTTGGAGAGAGTGTTTGTTGGAGTGTTTGTTTTGTGTGTCTTTGGGATTGGATTGTTTTGGCTTTGGACTACGGACTGGACTGAGGACTACGAACTGGATTTTGGACAACGGAACGGACTTTGACAACGAGAGGATTTGTGGACTTTGTTTGTATTCCCCCGAATACCCCGCCCTTTGTTTTGTGTAACGTTCGTCATAGTTAGTATAATAAATTATCATTTTGTTTTCAAATACTGCCTCCTCCTTGTTGTTAAACTTGCCTACGCCCTCTGCAAGGTCCGTGCGTGTCGCCCAACCCCTGGGGACACCACAGTTTGTTTGTTTGTTTGTTTGTTTGTTTGTTTGTTTCTGGATAAATATATTTTTGTCCTTACATATTTTCCTATATTTTTGTTCTGGGAATGTCAGTGAAAGGAGATGGAATGGACATCGGGATAGCCCCCTCAGATAAAAGATGAATTTACGCACAATGAGACACAACCTGCAGCAAAGGAACAGGCTACAGCCTCTGCATCCTGATCCATGGGGCAGCTTTGGCTTTCCTGCTTTGCTTGTGTATCTGTACTGTTCCTTTTAATTATGCTTTTAACATAGACTAAACCCTCAGTGCTTTGCTGATGGCGCTTAGACTGTGGAAATATACAGAGAAAAAGGTGAAATGGTAATGGGGTCCTTGTGGAGCATTTTCGCATGTAGGGAATGAAATAAAGAAGAAGGGAAATGAGATAAATTAAGCAATCAGTCTTGACCTTTCCAGTGTGTCACTGCTGGGCGCTGGGAGGCATGTCCAGGTGTTATCACCTTTATAATGGAGATCAGCTGAGGAAACTGTACAATGACCCTGCGGGAAATGCTGGGAAGAGGTTGCGTCCGTCATAGAGCTCCATCCCTCATGCGTGTTTTTGCATGTCAAAACCCCTCCCCTCCACAATGGCCATAGGGCCAGGATACTGGGGTGCGTTAGACATGCTGCTATTGGGAACGTAAATCACCTACCCATAATATATATATACATATTATATTAGTAGCAATTCATGAGCTTGAAAAGGAGGAGGCTTAAATTTTACCTTTAAACTGATCGTTGGTCTCAACCTGTTTTCATTTATTTTGCTTGATTAACAAGTGTGGCAATTATTTGAATAATTCATTGGCAAGTAATCACAAAGCTTCCTGTTAATTGCATCTCACATTTTAATGTTATTTCTTCAAGTCCCATTAGAGAATGTAAATTACAATACAGGGTTTAATTCAGTAAAATTCGACTGAATAATATCAAAGAATAGGCCACACTTTTAACTTAAATCCCTCTGTTATAACTGTACAGCGTACAAGCTTTGAGAAAGGCGTGATGAAGCCTAGAGAACAAACGCCAGTTCGGTGAAGACTTTTTCATGAGCATTAAACTGCCTGATGTGCACAGATCAGATTAACGGATATTTAATGTAATCAATGATCGCGGGCAGGGGCGTCGTAGCGGGGGAAAAGGGGAACTGACTACCTAAGGCCCCAAGAGGGGGAGGGCCCTTGAAAAGCCTGGAATGAAGAAAAAAAACATTTGTCTGCAATTTAAAATTTCTAAGTAATTAGCGTCATTACTAAATTATATTGGCTGAATAAATAGGTTGAGAGACTGAACTTTGTATCCATAAAAATATTGGAGGCTCTCTGGGCCCCGTCCCCTCTCGAAAAGCGCAAATGGTTTAGTCCGCCCCCCTGCACTAAGTAGGTATGTTACAATTCCCGTGCGCAACGGCGGTCTAGATGTGCCTGTGTCCCTGTGCGAGCGATTACGAGAGACTATGGCCGTACCCCAAAAATGCAGGCTTTTCAAGGGCTGTCTGTTTTTTTCTTCACCATATGTCTGTGATATAACGTAGTTGAAAACTCGATTCTCCATCTTGTTTCCGAAATTTGATTAAACATTGCTCGGTTTGGTCATACGCTACACTTCAGAGTCAGACTCGTGTTTAGTGCTTTCAAAATGATATATCGCAAGTTCAGGACTAAATAAAAGGTATCCAGGACGTTAATTTAACATTTAATCTTGTTTCTGGTGAAATTTCATTGAAATCTGTCGATGCGAAATGCGATATTTTTGACCCGGAATGTGAGATATCTTTGCCCAAATGCTCACTGCCTGCCATGGTTTTTGCCGTGCCGCGGCGTGTGCGCAACATGTAATTATGTGATTAATTGATTATGTAATGTAATTTCAGATCATTCAAATTAAAAAATTTGAATTATTATATATATTTTTGAATGCTTCAATCTGCAATTTCCGAAAATGTCATGCAATTAACTTAGAAAGTTATGGGCATTTATGTTATTGAATCACAGCTTTTGTTTCAAGATCATTGAAAAACAATAGGGATCAATATGCATATTTCCGAGTGTAAAAATTACCATAACTTCCTTAAAACTTAAGATATGAGAGTGAATAAGGTATCAAATTAAAGGTATTTTCCATGCTCTATCTGGTGGGATAGATTTATAACATCTCATTTTTGTAACATACCTACACTAAGATTCGTCGCAAAACACGGCTAATCACGCTGACTGGTGCTGATGCTGGATAAGTTTCAGTCAATCATGTATTTCCAGAAGAAAGTGAAGTCAGGGTATTAAAAAAGAAAAGAAAGAGAAAAAAGGCAAACTGAGGGAAAACAACTGCTCACTAATTTCTTTCAAAAGAAAGGTAAGCAACTTGCTAACACTGTTTAAGAGTGGTTTAAGCTAATATCGGTACGTTGTTTCGAATGAACTAGGGCTGTCAGTGTTAACACGTTAACGCATGCGATTAATTTCAAATGGATAACGCGTTCATTTTTTTAAAATCGCGATTAATCTCATTTCAGTTTCACTCGCTACTGGCTGAAAGCAATCGCAAATGTGGGAAAACATACTACTGGTGATGGTGAAATGCATTGAAACTTTGTTTTTGAAGACTCATTTGATCCAGTTCTATAACAAGACAAGCTAATGTAGCTAGCTACATTATGATAGTTAGCTAGCTAGCTGGTAAATTAAGCAGAATCTAGCCTGTAGCCTGTTTCATTGTATATTATAAGCAGGTTAAGAGGCTAATATCAATCCTGTATGCTTCATGCATGTAGAGGGGCCTGTCCTTGTAGCAGAGAATGAGCAGGAAGAAGATGTGATCGAGGCAGAGAGTGAGCAGGAAGAAGAGGCAGAGAGTAGCAGTAGGACTAGTGAAGAGGATGATGGAGGTGAAGAGAGCAAGGAAAATGAGGGTAGTGAGAAGGATGAGGAGAAGACAGAGGAGGAAGTGAAAAAAAGTGAGGGGAATGCAGAAGGGTATTTGGCAGAGGACCCAGGACTATGGCCAGAGAATCTTACTAATCTTACAAAATATTTGTTTAAATGTGGTATAAGCAGTTAATTAGCGATTGCCCTAATAACCACTACAGATTCATGTGTATAGTTGTTGATTCAATTAAAAAAATTCTAAAGATGCGTGAGAGTCATGGATCAAGAGGGGAAGGGGGCCCACAAGACTGCATATGTATAGGGCCCAGAATTGTGTGCTACACCCCTGATCGCAGGGCATGGACAAAGAAGTCTACATTTATCCACACATTCAGATAATCTGTATAAATAAGAAAACACTACTTTTGTGATGAAAAGAAAAATAAACTTTTCAACTCACAAAATACAATTGGGAAGCTATACCTATTGGTATTGATTATTCAGCAAATTATTTGCTTGATTAATAATCAAGAAAAGTACATTGAAACAGGCTGAGAGTAATCCTTGGTTTAAAGGTATTGGTTTCAGCCTCCCTTGTTTTAAGACGGTGAATTGCTATTGATATTGCACAATTACTTGTTCACAAAGGAGTTCCAGCTCAGTGTGCAAAGATGTTCATGTTCTCCAAAATAAATTCAGTACTGAAATAAAGTTACATTTACACAAATGCTGTAAAGCCATTTAAAATAAATTAGGTGTGTGTGTGTGTGTGTGTGTGTGTGTGTGTGTGCGTGTGTGTGCGTGTGTGTTTTGCTCATTTAAATGATATGCTCACCAGTATGAGAAAACAAAAACAGGATTAGGGAATTAGAAATCTTGTACTTTGTGCTTTGAATAATTAGTTTTTTCAGATATGACAAGATTTATCGAACAAACTGTTATTTTCCTTTGCCCTCACAGATTATAGGTGTCCATCTATAGCAGGGGTCCCCAACCACCAGGCCGCGGCCCGGGACCGGTCCGTGAGGCATTTGGTACCTGGCCGCACAGAAATAATAAAAATGTTTTAATTTTATTTCCATTTTATTGACTATCGCAGTCTGCAGGGTGTTTTATTTTGAAAAATGACCACTTCCGTCTGTGTGCCTCTTTTCCGCACTTGTCTCAGTTTTTTTCCATGCACCCCCCCGGTCCTTGGAAAAAATGAACTGGTCTCAGTTTTTTTTTTTTTTCATGTGCCACCCCCACCCCCCCCCCCCGGTTCGCCGGTCCGTGGAAAAATGGTCTTGCATGAAACCGGTCCGTGGTGCAAAAAAGGTTGGGGACCGCTGATCTATAGTACAACCATGGTTCATTTTCACAAGGATTCACCTTCACAGGAAATGTCAAAGCTCAAGTTGAAGTTGCAGTGTTTGGATGTTGAGGCTGAGGTGACCTACTTGATTTTAGAAAATTGCTTTGGAACGGTCCACCGTTTAATGTCATGCTGCCCAGCGTTTAATTGGTGTACACACTGCAGGGTATATGAAGCAAATTTGGCCTGGACGTGAGCATGGCCAGACCCCAGAACAACCGCCAGAGCCTAATATTGAGCCCTTTCTCCATTTTAAATCTGGTGCACTTTAATTAATGCAATAATATGTCCTGCACTCCTTCAGTTGCAAATATGATTACAAAAGAAAGAAAACAAATCACACAACCAGAACAGATTGTGTTGAATATGACATTTTTAATCTTTTAGAAATCTCTCAGTTCTCCAGGAGAGCTTCAGTCACAATAGGGGTTTCACATGCTGTTCAAATGAGTACGCAGAAATTAGACTTAATATAAGTTGATATTTTTTGGGTTATTGATGCTTAATAATGCATTGATAACTGAATTATAAATTATGAACCTAAATACACTTCTGAATAATCCAATATGAATAAATGGTAGTAAATGTGTTATTAAACAGCAATATTTTGATGGATTTATCTTTACATTATTATCTTAATCTCACATCTTTCATTAAGAAAATTTAATCTGTCCACTGATTTTTGTTGTGGAGAATCCATGTGTCTACTCATAATTTCCAAATAAGTAATACATAACCTGTAAGTTGCTACTATGCAGTGATGATTTTAGACCCTATTTAGGGGCTTTAGCCTCCCTGTCTTTCATCTCAGCCCCCCTGAAAATGTTTAGTCATTCTTTTCTAAAAATCATTTAAGCCCCTTGGATTTTGGGCTCTTGTGTGCAGGCTAGTAGAGTTACTACAAACAGTGGCAGCAAACAATGAGCAAACTCTCCTATTATCTTTAATATCCAATCAGCAACATCCTGTCCTCCAGGCCCTCCCCTTCCCAGTCTTTCGTTTGCGATTTGCGAGTTCAACTGTGAATGCGGTCGCAGAATAGATAGCTAAACCAGGATGTCGCACAGCACAAGTAAGCTAACATATAGACTGTTTTTTTTTTATGTTAGAAAATAAGTGTTGAATAATAATGTTGTGGTCTTTGCTATTATTGCAATGCAGTCAACTTATTTAACAAAAAACAAGCTGCTATTACCATTAATAATAGACCATGTCAGTGTGTCACCTAGCCCATTGAAGCAATATCAACGTAATCTTAACGTTAGATAACATTAGCTTGCTAGTCAACATATCATCAGCATTTGCATTAGCTACTTGCATGGTTTTGGTTAGACAGATAGGCTGGCTTACATATGGCATTTTATTCAATTCCTCCTTACAAACAGCGATTTATATGTGTGCCATAATCAACAAGTTAGGCTCCTTCACAATTCCAGATGACCCTAAAGAAATGTCTGTTTCTCCATAGATGGATATACAAAAGTACTTATGCACCCCACTTTGCAATGTAGGCCAGCAGCAGCCAGGTGAGAGTAAACTGGCAGCTTGGTAGTACAGTGAGGGCAGTTTCTCACAGACTCTTTGCGGCATGAACAAACACTGATAAATGTGTCGGACACGGACACATTCCACAGCAATGTTGGTCCATGCAGATGCAATGGCATCACACAGTTGCTGCATATTGGACAGTGCTGATTTCACAACCTTTAGTTTGCAGTTGGCACCTTCATATACACATTTTAATCCTAGCATTTGGAGAGTCAGTATTCATTTGTTAGTTCTCCAGTTTAAGAGTGACCACCATTGTGGTGTTTTTGTTTTGGGGAATGTAACAGTCAATTAATTAAAAATGTAGGCTTGTGTATCTCTCACATTCTCATTGGGGGCTGAGCCCCCCTAAAGGTCAAAACCTAGAATTGCCCCTGCTACTTTGTATGATTCCCTGCCTTTTGAATACACTTTTGGTATTAAAATATAAGTAACTAAGCATTAAACAAGAATTTATCATTCATATTTTGTGAAAAACTTGTGGCCTGCTGGATGGCTCATCCTGTTATGGCACTGTTCTAGTGTGTGGATGAGCCCCACGGTCTGCATCCTGTTATGGGACTGTTCTAGCATGTGGATGAGCCCCATGGTCTGCATCCAGCTTAGGCAGTGTTCTAGTGTGTGGATGAGCCCCACGGTCTGCATCCAGTTATGGCACTGTTCTAGTGTGTGGATGAGCTCCACGGTGTGCATCCTGTTATGGCACTGTTCTAGTGTGTGGGTGAGCCCCATGGTCTGCATCCTGTTAAGGCACTGTCTAGTGTGTGGATGAGCCCCATGGCCTGCATCCTGTTAAGGCACTGTTCTAGTGTGTGGGTGAGCCCCATGGTCTGCATCCTGTTAAGGCACTGTCCTAGTGTGTGGATGAGCCCCATGGCCTGCATCCTGTTAAGGCACTGTTCTAGTGTGTGGGTGAGCCCCATGGTCTGCATCCTGTTAAGGCACTGTTCTAGTGTGTGGATGAGCCCCATGGCCTGTATCCTGTTAAGGCACTGTTCTAGTGTGTGGGTGAGCCCCATGGTCTGCATCCTGTTAAGGCACTGTTCTAGTGTGTGGATGAGCCCCATGGTCTGCATCCTGTTAAGGCACTGTTCTAGTGTGTGGATGAGCCCCATGGTCTGCATTCAGTTTAGGCACTGTTCTGGTGTGTTGCCTCACAGTTTGGTATGGAATCCAGACCATGTCAGTGCCAACTCTGGCCAGCGCTGGCAGGGTGACACATTATTGGTGCTAGTGTTGCCCAGGAAGGGCTGGTCAATCCGGCGCCTACAGTCTGCCAGCATAAAATGTCCTCCTCCAACTGTGAAAGTAACTTGTGAACTGCAATATGAAGAAAAGCGACGGGTGACATCACGTGTTCCGGAGGAGAGCACGTGCCTGTCTACGCTCTCCTGAATTGACAGTGGAGGTTGCAGCGAGCATGGCTTAGAATACAATTGGTTATTCCCAATTGGGAGAAAAGGTGGGGGGAGCATAAAAATTAGGGGAAGTTGAATTTAGATGGTATATATGCTGAAAAATAAGTAGGAAAATATAGTGGGTGAGAAAAACTGGCACAGTTTAGTGTTGAATTTGATTAATTTCAGTGTTTATCTTGAACACAGTTTGAAACATTTAAAATTTGTCAAGCTTTCACTGGAAGACAATCAGACACAGAATAAGTGGGGAGTTGGGTAGACCGACTTTTGTATTCTACCGTTTTTACCATTTCACCCTTCAACTAACCTTAACATTTGTGATTTTTCCACGACATTTGATGGCCATCTTATCTGCGGGTATGCAATCAGATTCTAATTAACCAGGTCATCGCATTCAAATCAGCAAGGTGCCTTCCAACTCAGTAAGCACCTAATAAAAATATGAATGAATGTGTGAATGAATAAATAACATGCCTGGGTTGTGTAACAATGGTCTAATGTTAAGGTGCTCTGCAAAATGTCATTCATCAGTAAGGTCAAGGCTTTGTGTGCCACACGTATTTTACACACCCTGCAACAGATGTCCAGGCCAACCTCTGTCTGGTTATTTGGCTTGGACACAGCCATACAGTCCAGGATTTAATCAGCATTTGTCCTTTGATGCGTCTGATGCATCATTGGATGTAAGTGTGGGGTTTTTTTTCTGTAAGTGTGTTTGGCTTGTTCAGCCATCGGAAAAATTACCTCACCAAACTGTTTGTGAAGAAAGAAACAAAAACATACATTTGAGCTTGTGTCAAAACTAAGGAAAATTGTTGATTAAATCTAGATCCGAAACACACACACACACGTACAGGCACAAACAGGCACACACACACACACACACACATGCACAAACAGTCTGCCAAATACAAACACACACACACAAACACATAAAAATGGTTTAGAGAAAAGTAGGAGAAAAGTGACACTTAGGTGCAGTACTCACAAGAGAGAGGGCACTGACCAAAGACCATTAGTTTGATATGCACCCTGACAAATCAGAGGCGAGCCACAGGACAAACAAGAGAAGAAAATGAACAGCTGTCACAATGTGATGTTTTAATTTCCTGACAGCCTCTGCGATGAAAGCAATTACTGATTTAAGGGCACAGAGAAAGCCCTGCTGGAGCGACTAATTAGCCTCCTTCAAGAATAAAGGGATACAAGGAGAAGAAGGACAAGCAGGTAGGCATTCAGAGGAGCTTCATAAAAGTGTCATACCTCTCTTTCTCTCCCCTCGTCAAAGCTATAGTTCACACAGAACAGAGAAACGTGTACCTGAAGATTAAATCAGTCTGTATTTGCTTTATAAACCATATCCTGTTCAGGCTGCACTTGTTTGTGCATTTGTTTATATGTGTTTGTGTGTGTGTTTGTCTGTAAGAATACCTGTATGTCTCAGCAGGCATCTTTTTTCTTCTTTTTTTGTACATTTGTTCACTTTGATCCATACAGGTTCTCTGTTGTAATTATATGGTTTAGCCCCAGGGTGGTAAACCACTGAAAATACGAACCTTAAATACCAAACCAGCAGCAAACCAACAAAACCAGTAAATACAAAACCAGTCTAAAAGATAAAAAGCACATTTTGGCCTAATTTATAAATAAATAATATAATTAAGGGTATCTTTTATCATATCTTTATTTATTATTTATTTAGATCACATGCAGATTATTTCTTCAGATCAAATGCGCAGTCTGTCTCAAGAGATATCCTCTGCTAGTTATCATACTCTTTTAGTGAGATTGTTTATTTATGTGGGTATATATAGACAAAGTTTTATTTTAACCATTATTTAAGGATATGTAAATTATTGGTTTGAAGTGAAATTATTAGGTGCCCCTTTTATGTTTCAAAATAAAAAACATAATAAAAACTAAGCAATTTATTCACATCATGTACAGTTATATCATATACAGCAAGAATCCGCTGATTGATAGTTGAATTAAATCTAACTACAACTTTCTCTGTTGTGAATTTTGAGTAATACGTTTATTCATTTCAGATACAAAACCATTCAGTTCAGTGACCACTGAAATGCATGTAAAATATTGTGACACTTGCTATCACTCACTTAAAAGTGATACCCACATTTAAGGACAAAGCACACTGCTGTTCAAGATTGAATTAGCGCCATAAATGCATTACTTACAGGGAATATATTCCATTAAGAACTCATATTAAATTATTCCAAATAGAACTGAGAGCATATGTATTGAGTGGACCACAGAACCAAAATATCAACCAGGGTCATATACTACCCAGAATCCTTTGCAGGGTCTCATTATATTGAATGAGCTCATTTATAATGCTATCACCCCCCCTGTACTGGGCAACAGTGCTGGAGTCTGAGAGAGACTGTCCTTTTGTCACCATAGGTTGAAGGATCTATACAGTGTGTTTGCCAAGCTCCATGGTTTTGTGCAACACAAGTCAGATAACTCTGGGTAAATCTCAATTCCAGATTAGATTTTAATAGAGTAAGAAAGCTCCTTGTAGAGCCTCTTCTTTAGAGCCTCATAAAGAAAGTAAAACTCTACTGCAGGAAGTCAAAAATAGCACAATAGCAAACACAATTACCAATTGATAAAACATTGAATTTGCTTCTTGAAGACACTGGGTTTATATAAATGACCAAAAAATGGAAGATAAATAAATAAATAAATAAATAAATCTACATTTCAGTTCTCCAAAGCAATAAACATAACAGAAAAAGGGCTCCTGGCCCGATTCATCTGGTCTCACACAGTTTGTCAAGACTACATCTGTCCCAGCTGGCAGTGTTCCGGCTTCCCCCTTGGCCTGATGGGTGAATTCTAAAACATTGCAGAAAACGTTGTTTGATTTTCTCGTTCTACATTTTTTCTTCAAAATGCCTTCCTCCCCATAATGCATTTCTTCTCTTGGCAGATGGTGGACAGAAGATCATCACATGATTTATCACACTGACCGTTTCCTGCCTCTCTGAGGCTAATGACACAGCACACTACAGTCATTGATTTGTATGAATAGGTTGCCCTCACCATCCATCATAATTTGATGTAAGAGTTAGTAATGTGGGGGTGTGGGGGGAAGGGGGGTCAGCTAATGGGGGAGTGACAGCCCAAGAGCTCCAGTCATGAGTGATTTTCTGATTCTTCAATGTTCAATATTATTTTCCTGCAAAACACAGCTCCAGGTTGAAAAAAAGCATTTCTGCTCATTTCTGTTAGTTTTTAAAATATTACAATTCATAATATATATATTTTTTTCTTAGAAGACAGTCTTCTCCCGGGCAACTAGCATAGATAATATTTTATACAATGCCTATTCATACAGATAGATATTTTAATTGAGACAAGGCAGCTTATGTACTTTTGTCATGTGTACAACATCAGTGTCCACCCAAATAGTGTGTTTTACATGAGCTCTGCATTCATTTTTGTTTAGCATTTACATTACCTTGAGTTACACTCAAACCTGTGCCATGACAAGTCTGTGCCAGGTCATTTTCAAATGTTTGACATGGGTACGAGTGGTCTAAAATTTAAACAAAAATGTGAACCCCCACCCCGATGTTTAGCTGACACTAAACATGCCATACACTGAGAAACGTGTGCTAATCACAAGCTCCACTAAACCCTTAGCTATGTAATTGTACTGAATATGGTGTGATGGTGTCTGCTAAGCAAATTGTTTAAATGAAAGTAACGCAGCCCATTTTACACATTTTAATATTTCTGGAACTGGCTATATGAATCAGGAGACTCATAGGGGTAATTACATAGTAACCGCTTGGTATCTACTATGCAAAATCTTGTTATCATTTAAATAATATAGAACACATGTTTGTGGCTATTCAGTATCATAATACCACACCATACCCTACCCATAAACCCAACCCCAATATATTTATGTGAACTATGTGATCTCACAAGTTATGGGATAGTGTTCAGTTACACAACACTTACACAGAACTTGTATTTTTAATTTTAGAATAACAAATTGTACAGTGTTCTCATATGGACTCCTCTAATACAATCGCTGACTATTTCCACACTACAAGCCATACCAATACAGGCGGGCTAGTACCAATCAGAGGCGCACCTCTCTCTGATAAGAACTACTAAACTATTATTCCTGGCATGTAATTTGGGGGCGCTGATGTAGCGGTAATCCTGAGTAACGCGGGCCGTCATGGTCCCACCCTACCCCAGTGGGACAAAGCCCATTGTCTCCCGCTACTGCCTCCCATTCAGAGTCAGGTAATGACATAGCCCAGGCTTGAACCAGCGACATCGACAATAACACTGTCTGGTCTCATGGTGAACACCTTTACCAACCTTTCCAACCATCCCAGTATGGAGTACGACCAGGCTGTCTGATATCTGGCACCGTGGGGAAATGTTCCTCGGTGAGAACACTATGCTTGTTCTGTCTTGGCCCATACAGATCTGTGTTTGACGAACAGCATCAAAAAGTAGACCAGTGATTTCAGACCCTCTGTAGATACATTTTTCAATGCCTCTTTCTGTTTTAATTCTGCACACGGCCAGAGTGTATCACACCTGTCTCCTCTGCTTTGTCTGCCCCGGCTCAACGTGTGTAAGAGGTGTCCTCATCAATTTCCTCAGGTCATCCTGACGTGGGGCTGACAGAATCATCATGAACTCCCTCTGTCAACCTGTGCTCTTTTATTCAAATGCGGAAACACTGCAGTGTTTTTCGCCTCATTTGCATTTGCCTGAAAATACACACATAGTTGAGGGCACTTAAAAGAAACCAAAAAAAACAAGGGGGTTATGGGGGATGCTGAGGGATTAGCATCTCTAACTACTACCATAACATAGAATTTGGCCTGGGTTCAAACAACATTTCTCCCTAAATTAATTAATACATTTTAAAAATTAATCACACAGTTTTTATTTTATTTTGGTCCTTTACTCAATTCACCAAACTCTGTAACAAAGTAAGAGTTTAATTGTGAGTTTAAAATTAATTCATTAAGTTGTTAAGCAAGGACAAATTTAGGCTGAACCCTATTAGGTCCTTTACGCCCAATATTTTACATTGGCATTGCCCCGATTTCTCAACCTCTCAAGAGGGTTGACTTTGCATCAGTTCTCCTCTGTTTTGCCCCTCATCCCTCGCTCTCTCAAACACATAGTGGCTGTGTTCCACTGCCTCGTTCTACACTTCTCTTTGGAGAGGAAAAATATATATAAAGCAACTCTTAGGCTCAGATTCAATCAATATGTGTCCAAACATAGGTGTTGGTGAAGAAAAAAAAGTGGATGGAATCTGGGCATTGATCATCTTCCCTTAGAATAAATAAATAACTGCAAGTTTTACACCCTCTTACAATCATGCTTAAATTATTTGTCCCTGAAATTAAATATGAATACACATCTGGTATCCCCAAGGTTTCCGTTCACCTGTCATAAACCACGGTCAAAAAAGCTTTCTTTTATTTTTTTGCTGGCACTCTGGCTGCCTAAACAGCTATTGATGGCCATCATTAAGTGGGGCCACTCCCAATAAATCCGTTTGAATGCTAATATCTCTCTCTTAATGCCCTTCGTCCTCCACTGACACCGTGGCTGAGTAAATTGATGTGGCCCATGGTGATTACAATAGCACTGCTGTGGCAAGTCGTCCAGCGCAGGTCCCTGAATATTTTATTTGTAGATAAAGTGAAGCTAGATTCATGGGCCATCTGCAGCTCGTCTGCTGAAGGAGTGTCTGGAGAACTAGTGGTCTGAGAGACGTGCTGTAGATGAGTGTATGAACTGCCATTACGTGTGGTCTCCAGGAAAGGTCTCTCGTTCCTCAGTTTTTTTTACAGTTTACCCAGGAAGACTCAGTTCATCTGGTTGTGTGCTACAGGTAACTGCCAAAATATAGACAATGCTTGAGTAAATTAGGGGTACTTTAAACGAGGGCAGTACCATGACTGTCCGTCATGGGGCTCACGGCCAGTACTGGCGGATAGACCCGGCCCTCCCCTTTTCAACGAGCCCTCCCCACACAGCTGGAACTCTCCAAGCCCAGGCTATTGTTGTTTGAATAAACAAACAACAATGGGCTACCAAAGTGTTGCCTTTATTTTGGCAGTTACCTGTATGTATTGAAGGCTCAAACCTCCAGGAGAAATCTCTGAAAGAAGAGGGAATGGTGGTGCATAAATGTGTAGTGCACTCAGGTAGGGGTACAAGCCTCCCCCTGCCCCTTCCTGTTCACCCCACTCCACAGTGCAGTGACTGATTCCAGAATAAACAGGTGGTCTTTTCCTAAGCACCATCCTTCTGTCTGAGGAAATACCTTGTAAACTCATCTGCAGGAGGACTTATAACTCAACATATAGAACTGGGTTCAGGTGCAGCAAATCTAAACTATTCTGTTTGGTATGTTGGATGTTGGCATTTTCATTCCTGTTTAGCTGTAGTGAGCTGTGTCTTTGATCAATTGTCTTCTCACCCACAGATATGGACACAAAAGTGGCATGTACAACTGAATAGTGTGTGGCAGCCCAAGGGGCTGCACAACAAAATGGCTGCCTGGCCTACAACACATGGGAGCCAGGAAACACTACATTTCCCAGCAGGCCACAGTCACACCTGAGCAAAGTAAAGGAAATTGGACTAACGAACAGCTGAAGGCCATTTCAAGGCCTATTTAAAGGGCTGATTCCATCACACTGGGAGAGGAGTAGGAAAGTGTTTGAGAGGAGTTGCTGTGTGTGTTTGAAGAGAGAGAAACCTGTGAAGTCGTTGACCAGCCAGGAATTGGAAAGAGTGTTGGAGTGTGTTTGTTTGTGTATGAAAATTGGATTGTTTTGAGGACCCCCTTTGGATTGACTACGGACTGGATTACGGAACTGAACTGGATTTTGGAATTGGATTGGACATTGACGATGAGAAAGGATTTGTGGACTTTGTGTTTGTATTCCCCTGAAGACCCCACCCTGTGTTTTGTGTTTGTCAGTAGTAGTTAAATAAATTATCATTTTTGTTTCTGAATACTGCCTCCTCCGTGTTCTTAAACTTGCCTACACCCTCTGCAAGGTCTGTGAGTGTCGCCCAACACCCGGGGACACCACAAGTGTTTGACATGAAAGAAGATTAGCAACCAATACAGTCAGCTTCTGATATTTGCATACGCTCAAGGCCACTGTGAGATTATACATCCACATAACAGGAGTAATTAAAGTCAATGGAATTAGGACCAGCTTCATTCTATGCAATAAAATGGACAATCATTTCTATTTGATAAGATATCGCTCTCTGCTCACTTACGATGTAAAAATAAGAGCAGATTATCAAACATATTATTTTTTTCATTTTCTAGAAAAAAGACTGTAAAAGGCCATAAAAGCACATTTGTCTTTTCTGATTCATATCTGAATCATGCCAAAGCATTAAAGCATGGGAAAGAAAACATGTAATTACTTTAGGAGCTTAATGCAAATGATTCACAAAAATCTGTATTTAATATTAAGGACATTTGTCACTGAAGTTGCTCTCAATGTCAGCTGTGGAGCTAATCTGGCAAACGGCTAGTATGGAAAGAAAATTCCAATGAGGTGGGAGAAAAGGTTTGAACAAATAGCTTTACTGACAACCTGACGTCATCAGGGAAATCATTATGGCCAGACACCATGACCAGGTTGATAATACAGCTGACCATTAAACTTCAAAAGTGACAGTTTTGGGTCAAAACCAACCTTTACAGTCCAATTTTCCTCAAAGTGGAGTTGGATGTATTATTTTCGGGGACATGTGAATATCGTCAGTTAGAAAAGCTTTGAACCTAGAGAAAGTAAACTGGTCTCAGTTCCTTTTGATCATTAGGTTGACTAGGGCTGTGCTAACCTTGTAATTGTCATAGGCGTGCTGTATCCGTCTTCAGAGTCAGATATAGTCATAGTCGGATTGGAAAATCTGGAAGTATACAAAAATAATATAATGTGACTAAGGAACAGGCTGCTGGTCTATTAAAATTGCATTGTTTTCTCTAAGCATGATCAACCCCATGAATTACTCAATAAAAATATTGAACTGACAAATTAGTTCTGTAGGTATGCACAGCACTCTTGCCATGAGGAAGTCAAGTCCCAACCATAGTGCAGGGCAGTGTCTATGAAAAAGGGTGATGTTTCATTATAAAATACTGCATGTGTGTTTTGAGCATATAGCTTTCTTGCTACTGCTAGCTCAGTTGAGTTGAAGCCATCACATTGAACCTCAAAATTACCAACACAAAATAAACTGACACTGTACTATTCTTCTTATGAGATAGTTTTGATGCGGTAAGATGTAGAGAAAAAAGATTATAATATGTGTAGCAGCCGATGGCTGTTTCACATGATGGCAAGGCTGAGGGATGGCGAGATGAGCACTGATGTGAGTGTCACTGATGTGTGTGTGTGTGTGTGTGTGTGTGTGTGTGTGTGTGTGTGTGTGTGTGTGTGTGTGTGTGTGTGCGTGTGTGTGTGTGTGTGTATGTGTGAACCGAAGTCAAAAGTGACACTTGGATGCACAGTGCAGAGGGGGCAGATCAGAGATATGTACTGAGTGTTATATTGATTGGCAGTATTACTATCCAATTAAAATGGAATTGCAAATGGCTCACTGGATAGAGTTCTCTATTATCTTCCCAGCTATTTTGTCCGACTACATATTCCTCCAAAAATATAGTATGATAGTTGTAGTCCAATGAATTTGTTCAAAGTCATAACGATATTTGCATTTGTTTTGTATTTGAAGCTCTGGTAAGGCATGAGACCAGACTATTACTGAACAGTGTGATCCCCTTCTTTGAGCACAGCATATGTCTGGGCATGGCAACATTCAAGGAATTAATCAAAATGAGGATATTCGCCTGATGTGTTATCTAAGTAGTTTGATCTGTTCAGATAGTGAAAACAAGTGGAGGCCGTGCAGGCGCACTGTGATCAATACTCTGGAGCCTCTGTGCCATCAGCATGCTTTCTGATAACATTCAAACATTAGCCTGGGTGCAGGTTCTCATGATTGATCACAGCTGAGTGTGACGGATCTTCACGTTTCCCAAAACTCCCGGTGAAAGAGGATCTACAAGAACGATGGGAATGCATAACTAAAGGTGCTGCTATTTCCTGATTCTGACAAGGAGCATGATTGGTTTCTATACAGTACCCTCCGAAATGATTTGCACCATTGTTAAGCTAAGCAAAGAAGGTTGTATGAAATAAGCAACACAGGTAATGAGTATGCTCAAAACAATGGGAAGATTATACTCTTTTATAGTAATACAATTGCTCAGAGAATGCAATTTTTCTCAAAAGGAGGTCACAATTATTCACAGTTCTAATAATTACTTTTAATACTTAATACTCCGCTCCGCCTCCGCTGGCAAACTGACTGCCCCATCCCTCCGGGCGCCTGGCAGCCGTTCCTTGCGGTCTCGCCTCTTCTCTGTCCTGGTCCCTCGTTGGTGGAACGACCTCCCGCAATCGGTCAGGACTGCAGAATCACTTCCAATCTTCCGCAAGAGACTCAAAACCCACCTCTTCAGACTCCACTACCCCTGAACTCTGTCCATCTAGCTAAATTGTCTTCACCACTGTTTACTTGTTCAACACTATACTCCCAAAAAAATAAAAATAAAATAATAATTCACTAACCTTTTCCTTCCCGGTGTTACAGGTATGGTACGCAGATGCCTGCAATGATGTCTATTGCTGTATTCCTGCACTGATCTCGTGCGCTAACTATGATTGTTCCTACCATGTATTAATGCACATCTTGTAAGTCGCTCTGGATAAGAGCGTCTGCTAAATGCTTAAAATGTAAAAAATGTAAAATGTTAATAAAATCCAACAAAATTGACCACAAAAGTATTATATACGCCAAGGCCGTAACCATGGAGTCAACATTGGGGGGGACCAAATCAATTTATTTATATTTTTTATATCAGCTAGGCTATATATTGGGGGGGACATTTTGAGCATATCTGAATATTGGGGATGTGTCCCCCCAATATATATGGTAATTTCGGCCTTGATATACGCCATTTAGCAGACGCTTTTTATCCAAAGCGACTTACAGTAGTGAATGCATACATTTTCAGTATATGTGGCCCCAGTGGGGATTGAACCCACAACCTAAGCATTGCCAATGCTGTGCTCTACCAACTGAGCCACAGAGAACCACAACGTATTGTTTGCAATGTACCATCTGAGTCTCCAGACTTGAACTTGATTGAAATTTGTGGATTGAATTGAAGAGGGAAGTCCACAAGCACAGACGGAAGGATCTTTGAAAGATTCTGTATGGAGGAAAGGTCAAAGATCCCCCACTCCCCAATATGTGGTTCTGTGTGGCTCAGTAGGTAGAGCATGGCTTTGGCAACGCTTAGGCTGTGGGTTCGATTCCCACTGGGACCACATATACTGAAAAATGTATGCATTCACTACAGGCAGTCCCCGGGTTTACGAACGAGATCCGTTCTTAAGTCTGTCTTTAAGTCGAATTTGTATGTAAGTCGGAACAGGTACATGCAGTTCTTATTAATTGTCACTTAGTCAAATGTTTGTCTTAGTATAGTATTTATTTTACCTTTCTGTCCATATAAAACACTTCCAAATACAATAAAACATCTTAAACATAACATTCAGTACATAATACTGTAATAATAATAATAACAATACTGTAATATTAATAATAAAAGTAACTATGTACATATAGTACTGTACTGTAAAAAAACATTAGAGAAACTTTTCTTAAAACAGTTTAGATAGAAAAAAAGAAAAAGGATCATGATTAAAGGTTAACACTCATTTGTGAGGTAACATTATGATAACATTCATAACTGGATGATGTAGAAGATGATGGACTTGGAGATGGACTTTCGCAGCACTTACATCTGCACTCACTGCTTCACCTTGAACTTTAATATTATGTAAATTTGCTCTCAATTTAAAGTGATTGAACCAACCCCTACTCGCAACAAATTCTTTGTCGCAATCGCCTTCACTTGCTGCACGAGCCTTTTCTTGCACTAAAGAAAGGCTAATAGGCATATTACGCTGATTTTGGTCTTCTATCCAAATGATCAATAGCCTTTCCATCTCAATAATTAAACCACTGCGTTGCTTGGTAATAATCATGGCATTCTTCGGGGCATGGCCTTTCACATGCTCCATTATTCTCCCTTTGTCTTTTAAAATTGTTCCAATTGTTGACCGGCTGTAGCCTATTGCTTTCCCAATGGCTGATGGCGTTTCACCTCTCTCTACGATCTCTATATTATTTCAACTTTACTTTCCATGGTGATTGTTTTCCTTTTCTTTCATGCATCACCAGCACTTGCATCGGATTTATGCTTTGGAGGCATCGTTGTAAGGGTTGACTTAAAATAACGGACCGTGATCTCTGTTCCTTGAGCCGGCGAACGGCTGAAACCATGCAATGTTTTCATGAGCATCACAAAGTAGTGCGTTCGTTCGTTATTATGAACCATTGTATTTAACCAAATCTGTTCAAATATAATAGGCCTTATGGCAGTCCATTCATAAGTATGAGTTGTCCCTAAGCCGGACGTTTGTAACCCGGGGACTGCCTGTACTGTAAGTCGCTTTGGATAAAAGCGTCTCCTAAATGGCACATAAATGTTCACCAATTTAATAAAACACAAGAGAAGACAACTCTCAGTAGTGTTATCCTTGCGAGTGGAGGGTGCACAGAAAACTGGGGTGTGAATATTTGTGACATATATTTTTTTAGGGAAAACAAATATAATACTTGTTGAACAAATCTTTTTTCTGAGCAATTGTATTAGTATAAAATAATAAAATTGTACAATTTATCTGAGCATACAATATAGGTCGTTACCTGTATTGTTTATTGTATACAGCCTTCTTTTCTCATCTTTATCGAAGGTGTGAACAATTGTGGAGGGTACTGTATTTCGCTTTTTCTTTCAGTGCTTTATTACAATATTATTACAGTGTTATTATTGCTATTATTATTGTGTTATGGTGTCAATAAAATAAAATAAAACCTTGCAAATAGACAAATGAAAACTGAATGATTTTTTTTTTTCCCCGAATAAAATGGGTACTATCCCTCGCATCAAGTTAAGACAGAAATAGGTCTGGTTTTATTATAAAGAAAATAATAACTTCTAAGTGTATATTAATTTAGGGTAATTCGTTTTTTCTTGTTTACTAAGACACCTCCCTTCTTTTGATATTAATATTCCACACAAGCCACATATAGTTTGTTTAACTCAATAGTTCTGCGTTTAGTGGAAAGTCTTCCAGGTGTAAGCACCATGGGAGCGTTCGTAAAATGTTTCTTTACCTTCCATGATTCACTGGACGACTCGTAAATTCACAGTGGTGTTCGTGTACTGTATGAGTTATGGCTATGTTCGAGGTAAACTCCGCTGTTGTGAAATCTACATTGCACGAGAGATCTCTCCATGTTCATGGTGTTACGTGCCTTTTGGGGAAACCAACTCCAGATTGATTTCTTTCTCCTCGGATTTCATCAGACTTCTCATAAAAAAGGGGGGGAAAAACCTATCCGTCCTAAGTGTTTCAATCAAATGAGCCTGGGGACCCAAAGCCTGAGGATTCATCTGTGGTAGGATGAAAAATACCTGTCAAGCGCCTAAACTCTGTCAAATTTGACCCCATGGGGAAACGTTGTGTTTGTTTTATTGCCTGCCTGTGGGGGCACCTGCTTAACAAATCCCTTTCTGTTCAATGGATTTAGGATCTGTGAATAGATCAACAAACACATACAAACATACAAAATAAGCATTTCTCAATTAAACTTGGCAGCAAAAAAAACCCCACTTGTCTATTCTTGTTTTCTTTCAGTTCTGTATGTGTGTTGCAAGCAAACATGGGGATATGTTCAAGTGCATATGGTTTTAATAACTATCAGTTGCCTCTGTGTTGGTTGATTCTAAAAAGAGTCTTCTTCGAATGACTATACACTCACTATTTATGCAAATGTATTCATCTAAATCATTTTAACCAAATTACTTTTAGATCACACCTGGTCATCCCTTGCCCTGGCTCTTTATTAATGGATGGATTTATTGATCTCTATCAGTCTTTTTTATTTTTTATTCTCTCTTTTCATTAAGTACATCTATAAATACAATAACAAACATAGACCAATAAAAGATATATAAAAAAATCTATAAATGTAAAAAATATCATGTCACTAGTTGCTTTCATTTAATTAATTGTATCATATAGATAGCTAGTTGCTAACCATGTAATTACCTGTTAATTATTGTTAACTATATGTATTTAATATTTATGTAGTATCTTGCAGTGAAACTATCACATTAGACTGAAGCAAGTAACAGCTGCTTTTAGTTTAAATACCATTCTGGTAATTATATTATTATTTGTGAATATTACCACATATTACCACAGTAAAAGTTAATTAAATAATTACCTTGAGGTTTACATGGCTGTCAATATTAGATATAAAGTGTCACTAATAGTTCTCCTCAATTGCCAATTTTGTCATTTGAGCATGAAAACTCTTTATAAGTCACATTATCTTAAGTTTATTTGCAACAGCTATTTATTTTGTCTAATAGGAATAGGCCTCCTTTTTGTTATTTAATACTTATTTGGCACATATCAGTGTGTTTAACTGTTATATTTGACAACAAGGTGCATTGTTGCACCATGAGAAAACTCTCAATAGAAAATACTAATACAAGTTATTGTTCTATCTTTTTAACTTTCCATTGGTGAAAAATGTGAAGATGGTGACACAGTAGTGAGAGACAAACGCTCGTTTCTCTGAATCTCGCTCCGGGTTTTGAGTAAACTATTAATAACCCACTTGAGAATTTTCTGACATTTCTATCAGCTGTGAGTCAGATCTCTAATTAGCCTCTGAGATTAGATTTTTTCATGCCACATTGTCCTTCTGGTAACGTTTATCGGTCGAGGCCTTGTAAACTGAAGGCGACGGAACCCGGGCGTATCCTTAAAAGCACAGCCTGAGCTGGCTCCCTGTGGTTCCTCCCTCAGAGCGTGTTGATGACTCGTGCATGCTTCTTGCATGGTTGTATTAGTCCAAATTGGTGCCCAAATTGGCATGAGGGCCTTGTCCTAATTGAGATCAGATGCCTCACGGCCCTTCCTCTCCCAGCGCATGAATACAGTGTGTAACAGGAAATGGATATACAGCGATGGATACAATACATTGGCGGTGTTGCACAAAAACCTCATGTTTACAAAACACATCATTCTCAGCAACAGTTCCCTTTTTTCCCCATTTACCAACACAGCATTACGCTTTAGTAAGGTGCTTTGAACCAACTTTGTGAGTTATTGTGTTGTGACAAATATAAAGGACACAGAACTAGATTAGAAGGTTTTTGTATGACACCAACGACATATTCATTTTCACAATAGCTCCCATTTAAGCACTTTGGAAGAAAAAAGGAAGAATACAAATCTTTTAATTGCAGCACAAGCCCAAACAATCTCCCACACTTTTGTTTCTTAGATTCTGCATCTTAATTTTCCCCCTGTCCCTCCATTTTCCTCTTCTTTGCATTTCTTTCCAAATATGGACACGTTTTTTTCAGAAAAAAGAGAGCTAGAGCTAATTAAGACAGCACCAGTTGTAATTTTCCCTGGACATTTTCACATGACAAAAGGTTACCGGGACCTTTTTGCTGTCAGAATTTACTATGGCCCGTGAATGTCAGTGCGCCTAATGAAGAGGCGTTCTCAGACTCTGAACTTAAAAAAATAATACAAATTACCACCGGAGGAAGAGAGAAAGAGGGATGGGGGAGGGAAAGAAAAAAAGAAGGAATGGAAAAAACAAAACTTAATATGAGTAATACATTTGGAACATTTGGAGTCACTGCATCAGCACAAGGTCCAGTGCTTGTGAATTGATGTATGTTTTTAGAAGGAAATGTCTTGATTTTATAAGCCATTGATTCTGGGAAACATGGAGCACCATGTTGTGTTATTGTCGTGTATATGGGAATTACATAATACTCCCAACACACAGGAACACTGGCTTTGTTTGTTTCAACACAGTACCTTACAGTCCTTCAATTTACAGCAGCAGGGTAAATGCTGCTGTAAGCTCAGACTCAAATACTGCAGACTCAGGGTGTAAATTTAGGGTGTGGATTTTAAAATAACACAATTTAGGGGGATGGGGGGCACAAAGATAGAACATCTTAAGCACATAAACAATAGGCTGGGACAGTGTGGCAGCATAAACAAAGGCTAAAAGCAAGAGAAATGTTTTAAATACAAGCAGCAATGGCCTGCAGAGAAAAACACCAACAATATAAGTGTGAGTGCAGAAGAGGTTATGAATGCGCAGTGACGTTTGGACACCCTGGTTTGTTTTTGGTTTCGCTCGAGGCAGAGAAAGGGCCCCTTGTGTTACTCGGGTTTCTTATTTAACGGAACAGACAATCAAGGCCAGCATTTTCTCCAGGCCATTAGCTGGTGGTGTGAGCTTTCATTAAGGGATGCTGTTTGAAACAAACACAGCAAACCTTCCACCTGGGATTAAGGTCCATTACTCCCGCCCCTCAGTCTGGAATGAGACGCAGCAGGTCTTCAAATAGGGGTCTTGGGTTTTCGGAATTAATAAATGTCGGAGGCAAAATAACCCCCACAATGCACCTACAACGTCCACACAGCACTGATGTTGAAAGATCAATGACAGGATCGGTCCTTTACAAGAGGGACCTGCGGAATTCCTCTCGTATGAAAATGAATATTTAACCTGAGGAAAAAAGTACTGTATGATCTGTTTTAATGTTACTTTGACATCGATGTCTCTAACGGTTTCCACACAGATAAATTGTTTTCAGGCGATGCTAATAATAAAACACCAATCAAAGACTAAGGCAAATGCAGGTATAAATGAATTACATATGCAATTAACTCTCTCACTGTCTCTCTTTCTGTCACTATTTCTCTCTCTCTCTCAATACATACATATATACACTACTGGTCAAAAGTTTTAGAACACCCCCATTTTCCAGTTTTTACTGAAATTGAAGCAGTTCAAGTCCAGTGAATAACCTGAAATGGTACAAAGGTAAGCGGTAAACTGCCAGAGGTTAAAAAAAAAAGTTTAGGCTACCAAAAACTGAAAAATAATGTAAATTTTTTGGCAGTGAGCAGTTTCCTACACCATCAAAAGGCACTTGGAAAGTGGAGGAAACTCTGAGAGGAAGAGGTCTGGCAGACCCAAAGCCACAACAAAATCAGAAGACAAGTTTCTGAGAGTCAACAGCTTGCATGATAGGCGACTCACAGGACAACAGCTTCAAGCACAGCTTAACACTGGTCAAAGTAAGGAAGTCTCAGTTTCAACTGTGAAGAGAAGACTTCGAGCTGCAGGTTTGACAGGTTGAGTGGCAGTAAGAAAGCACATTGCTAAGATGGCAAAATAAGAAAAATAGGCTTGCCTGGGCAATGAAGCACCACCAGTGGACTACTGAAGACTGAAAGAAGGTCTTATGGACCAATGAATAAAAATTTGAAATCTTGAAATTTTGAAAGGTTTTTGTAGGCCGTCAAGTAGGCAAAAGGAACTGTCAAACATGGAGGAGGAAGCGTGATAGTCTGGGGCTCTTTTGCTGGATTCAGAGTCGGCGACTTGCACAGAGTGACTGTTAACTCATGTTAATCCATTACTTGTTCCCTGAAAAGGGCCTTTTTTTGTACATTTTGTACATATGTACATTCTTTTTCAGTTTTTGGTAACCTAAACTTTTTTTTTAACCTCTGTCAGTTTACTGCTTACCTTTGTACCATTTCAGGTTATTCACTGGACTTAAATTTCTATAAAAACTGGAAAATGGGGGTGTTCTAAAACTTGTAGTGTATATATATATATATACACACACTTATTGCATCTCCAAAAAGGGGAATTGTCAGATCAGATGCAGTTTTGAATAAAGCTTTATTTGATGAGTTATGAGACATTTAGAGTACATAGAGGTAGATGATGACCAAAATTGAAAAAAATGGACATACAATGTTATTGCATGACACCGACAATTTACATACATACTCATATACACACACATATCTACATTTCAGCGTCCAGTTTAAGAGTGAGAATGAAGTAGTTGTCAATTTTGTTTAAAGAGGACAGAGGCTGTCAGGAACACCATGTATCCACATGTGAACGATGGGGGAGATATTTGAGTAGGCTTTTTAAAAGAGAAAGAGAGGCATTTAAAACAAAAGCTGGGACAATACCTTTACCCACGCAGTGCTGTTCTAACACTAGGGTTCAATGTTCTTGCCCTGAAATGTACAGCATTCTAGATAATGGCACTGTATGAGGATTACATGAAAAAAATATTTAAATGAGGGTCTTTTCTTGCCACAAAGAAGTTTTCAACTAATTCTCTCAGGACTGCATTAGTACCATCAGGAATGAATACCACCTAACTTTAACTGCAGTGCTTGATTTTAAAGCCTGCCATTAACATATTTAAATATATTTAGATTTAAAATCCTGACATGTTCCTGTACTTTGGAGTTAAATGGCTGTTTTATTTGCATGTATTAACATGTTATGCATATGCATAGCAGTATATGAAGGTCTACTATAACCAGCAAGAAAGGGGGTACTTGGATCTAATTTGGTCATAGTTCAAAGTGTTTCACTGTCAGCCAATGATAATGCCTTTCCAAGAGGCATATATGTGTATATTTATATTAAAATATCATTTTTATTCCCCTATTGTTTATTTATCTTCAAGTTTCTTCTTTGGCCTCAATTTGGAATGCCCAACTCTACTTGTGTTCCACCACATTTCCCCCTGTAGTTCACCAGATCAGCATCACAGTCATTGAGCTACTCTTCATGTGTAGCTGGTGCAGGCAGACTGCAGGCCCACAATCAACCTCAGCAGATGTCATTGTAAGTGGATTTGTGGAATATTCTGCCGCCTCCCGGCCACAGTAGACAGTGGCACTGTCAGGGTTCTAATCCAGAGCATGGAGAAGCAGGGCTTTAGCTGGATGTGCTACCCAAGAGCCCAGTTTAATGTATTTGGAATCCAACTATTTATTACAGACAACAACTTTCAATGGCTTTGCCCTCCTTAATGCAAGTCGTTCTGAAGGGCCTCAGCAGATGACGACTGATGATTATTTCTCAATGGAATCCTCTGTATCAAGCAGCAGGGGTGCTCCGTTGCCATTAGCATCAGTCTAATTCTAGTTCATTCTGTTCATTCGAATCAGTCTAATTAAGGGAATCAGCATATTCACTTCCATCCCATGCGTGCCCTTGTGTTATGTGTACAGTGCATTTAAATTTCGATTTATTTATGTATTTATTCTTATCACGGCCGGTCACAGAAATCCACAGCAGTGGTAATGTCTGCTTTCTTTTTTCAATAGTATTACCTTTGCCAGAGCCTGATTTGGTGTCTTTGGGGCCCCCTTCAAAACCTCAATTCAGGGCCACCCTCCCAGGATTCCTTAGGCAACCACTGGACTCACAAGGTACCTGCATGTTACCAGCTGCAGTCAGTGAGAGATGCACTTCTCCTCGGCACTAACCCTTCTGTCGAGCACAGTGTGGCTTGGAGAGTAGAAAACAACTAGTTCATAAGCAGGGCCATATCCAGGAGTCGAGAATTACCGAGGTCATGAGACCTAGCCCCTCTAGGGGGGTTCATCAAGAGAAATGTCACGAAGAAATATTTGATGTAATCAGTTTACCCTTGTAGCTAATTCATTACAAGAATAGTAGACTGTCATGATTTTATGAATGGCCACTGAAAATGTACACGAAAATGTAGCTAGCTTTGTGCCCATCACCGCTGTCAATGTATGCTACGTTAGCTAATGCTAGGCCTAAATTAGCCTATCACCACTGTAGTCTGACTAAAAGGTGGTTAATGTAACAGTCAGCTAGACAGAGACAGCTATGTTTGGCTAGCGACTACACAACTACACACAAAGTAGTTATCGATAGATGATCTCTGGAGATGCAGCATTAGCATTAATCTGGTTATAATACAAGCAGTCAACTTTTTTATAATGTGAGAGATCTCTACACCACATCATGCTTCACTTGGCTTCAGATCAGCAGTCTGAGTTACAACTCCTGCTGTGCAGCAAAGTCGTCCCCAGGCGTCATTGCGTCATCTTTGCTGAGCAAAGATTTTGTAGTAACAACGAGGTCCGCCTGCTCGGGATGGGTCCACTTCACCACCACACACACACAGAAGTAATGACGATGGCGGTGATCAGGCGAGCAAGCGGAAATCTTGGCTTTGTACAAAATCTTTGCTATACTGAAGTAAAGTCATTTTATGTACAGTAGTTCACCACTTTTATTCAGTATTACACTGAATCAGTATGTAAAAAAATTACAACTCAGACTCAGAACATGACCTCGGTGTCCTCAATGGTAGAAACGGCCATGTTCATAAGTGAGTGTATTAGATGAGTGCATACGTTTCAGCTACAAAAAGGTTCTCCAAATATCTTTTTTGTGGAAAAATTTTACTTGTTAAACAAAATATTTTTCTCTGAGCAATTGTATTAGTATAAAAGAATATAATTTTCACATTTTCTAGCATACAACATAGTATCTAATTTTATACAGCCTTCTTTAGTGACTCATTTTGCAAAGGTTGTTTCTATATAGTATGTATATACATACATACGTATTTTGACTATGGTATGGTAATAAGGTTGACAAACAGGAGCTATTCATGTTTCAGCTTCCGCAATGACTAGAGTCAAAATATAAATCTCACCCAAGGGGTTGACTCCAGCTAGCTTCCTTAATTAGGCTTGGCTGAGGTGTTAACAGAGGCCTGATCTAGATTTGACAGCTGTCTGCTATACATCCTTATAGAAAGAGATGTGTTACCAGAAGTGCGTTCTTTCTTATGGAAATATTAATTGATGTTCCAAATGAATCATGGTTACTAATATATAACCAAATAGGTTTTAAAAAATAGAGCATACCAGCTAACACAGCAGGTCCTTGGGACCACGAGTGGAAAAAACACCATCATATTTTAGATCAACAGCTAGTTTACAAAAAAAACCAAAAACTTATATTACAACATATCACCAACATATTCTTTTTTATGGCAAAATAGTAAACTAAGTAAGAATAATAGTTTTTGTGAAACCAAAGCCACTGTTATAGAGGACAGTTAACACATTTCAAATCAAACTAACATTTTGCAGATAATAATTACCATTTCTTCTTTGGAATATGATGAGCTCCAACAATCAGTGCTCGTTCTGCTGTGTCCATGGCAACAGTAAACTCCAGCCAGGGAGAGTCTCCCCATTGCTCACGCTCCCTCATCCCATGACCGCTGCTTCTTCAGATTTGTTACCAAATACGTGTGGTTTAACGACGCCTCTGTCAAGCCAAGCCCAGGAAGACTGAAAACACTTTGGATATAAATCCGGTGACGGGAATGAGGAAAGTGCGTGATAAATTAAAAGCTGCGTATAAATTCTTAAGAGCCTTTTTAATGCCGGTCATTATTAAACACGTTTTTTTTTTCTGAGAAGGGCAGAATGGGTAGGAACAAGTAATTAGGAGGGAGAAGCGAAAGTGTCACCGTTAATGGTTTTCTCTGGAGCTTCGCCTCGTGGCGAAGGTGCAGAGGGGGTCTGAAAGGGGTGCGCAAAATTCAGCAGAGGGAGGGTTAATATTGGGGAATGACTGGTGGCTGTCCGCCCTGAATCTTTTGTTGACGGGGTACCAGGGTAGGGCTAGGGGGGTGCAGGGGGTAGAGGACGAGTTATTACCACCCTCCCCTCAACCCCACCCCCCGATGCCATGTCTCCGGTGCTTGCCAAGGCCTCAATAAATCCAAACTCACGGGGGATATCATTAGTGTGCAAGCAAGTACTATTAAATCGAAAGGGAAATTTACGAATGACAAATTTGTAACAATTAATCGGGAGCTTTTGATTAATAAAGTTAGTTTGTTATTCTCTTGGACCCTAAACGGCAAGGAGGATTGTCTGAGGTATCATTTTAGTCATTATGTTTGATTAATGCGCCCGGATTCTCTGACTCTGGAATAGAGGGGGGCGGCGGGAAAAAATGTATCCTCTATGCAAAATCATAAATAGTGGATGAAGCGGTGTACAGTTAACCTTGGTCACGGAAAAGAGATTTCATGGGAGGAATGCGCGCATTCAGCATATAAACGACTACAGGGATTAAAAAAAAACAAATTAGGGGTGTTTGATGAACATCACCTCTCCAGCCCTGTCCGTCTCACCCAACGCCTGTGATTAATTAGTCTGTTTAGATACTCAATTAGTCCAGCGAAGCGGAGAGAGGGAGCGAGGGGACGCTGATAAGGACGAGGGAGGAAAATAAATGCGGGTCTCTTCGTGTATCCTTCCCCCCACCCCCCACTTTTCCTCCCCCTCTCATTCCCTTTTTCCTCCCTTTCGCTCCCTAAGGATGCTGCTCAGAGAGACTTTTTTCCATTGTGTACCACTCCGAGGTGATGCCTGGTGCCTCTTTTTGGGCCCATCCTTTGAGTAAACTCACAGAGATGGGGGAATGTGGATAGGTTAGCCCCAACACAGAGGGCCGAGCTTCCAGCACCTTCTGTGCCTTAAACGCCGTGACTCATGTCTGCGAGTAAACAGTTGCTAGAGAATATAATGCACAGATCCATCACCATTATTATTATGAACATTTTTAACACTACGTGAGTAAACGGTAGTTATAAATCATAATAAACATTTCCATCATTGATATTATTATTAACATTATTAATATTACAATACATGTGAGTAATTATGAGTTATTATGAACATTTTTAGCACTGCGTGAGTAAACAGAAGCTGTAGAATATGATGTACAGTTCCATTGTTACTAATGACATCATTACTACAGTTATATCAACAATATTATACATTGCTGCAGATCTGTCAGAGACTTTGGTTATATTGCAATATTTTAGTGCAATAAGTCCTGAAGACCATATTAATGCCACTGTGCAAAGTTCCAGCACCTTTGTTTGGCGATCCCAGGCTTCATACTGCTGTGTAGCATAGACGTTCAGTGTCATACAGTGGGGGATGGTCTCTGTTGTGTTCTGGGGGCAGCCACTAAAACAACTTATCCTTCCTTCCTTCTACGCTGGAGCACAGGTGTCCACTGGAGACCATAGAGGACTTAATTACGTAATCCGGAACGGCTATTTGAATGGAAATTATCAGTAAATCTGTCTGTCGATCATATTTCGTTTCAGGTGTAAATCAGTTGCTGGTTGAAAGGCATCTGAACCCCTGAGGACTGTGGATATCCTGTGAACCTCATTACCTTGCACCAGAACCCCCCCCAAAAAAAAAGCCTACTTACATGTGGTTGTATATAATCTCCTCGAGAATAATTGCAGAGAAATAAGGGCTAAATCAGATTATCATGTTGTATATAATGACAATGTTGCTCAGCCTCAAATCAACATCCGTTTCCTCTTTATTAGTTAAAGATGTCCAAAAACACATTACCCCAGTCAAAGTTACGCCTTCTCCCCTGCATTTCATCTGTCTCCAGTTGCCTCCAGATGTGTCTCCCCCAATAGCACGCCCCTTCATCGTGGAAATTACAGACAAGAGAGATTAGGAGCAGAGACCCCATTGATCGCATGATAAAACAGATGTTTCCAATTAGAGGTCCTTGAATGACATGAAAGGGGATCCTCATAAAGATCCAGGAATGATAAAATAATGTATATTAAAGCAAATATATTTTTCAGTCTAAAATGAAAGTATAAGAGGAGAATATGAGAAAAAATGTAATGCCCCCTTACCTCTCTGCATTGATAAAGTCAGCTCATTCCCATGTCAATGTCAGTGTAGCGTCATTAGAGGTTTTTCGCCGTTCTGTCACTAAGAGAACCCGCCCTGTGTGGTGTGTCCAGGGTGATTGACAGGCTGTCCTAATGCCAGCTTGTGCTGAATAGGACAGCTGTGTTAGATACGTGCAGGGCTCAGATCCCAGCAATAACTATACATGCACAGCTGTTTCTCTGATGGAGACAAGCTGGAAGGTACATGCATTTTCTCTCTCACACACACACACACACACACACACACACACACACACACACACACACACACACATGCACATGCACACAAACAGATATGTACATGCACATACGTACACACATGCATGCATGCATACACACACATGTGCATGCAGGCACATGCTCATGCATACACACACACACACACACACACTCACATACATATATACACATGCGCACGCACACACACATGCACACACACACAAACACATACACGTGCGCACAGAGGCACATGCACATACACACACACACGCACACACTCGCATGCATATATACATGCACGTACACACACACACACACACACACACACACACACACACACACACACACTGAAATGCATACACCGAGTGGATAAGTTGGTTGATAAGTCTTCAGCTGGTGGGACATGGAATGTGTGCTTGGACTGTACAAAAGGTTCTATTCAAAACATGTGGATAAAAACTTCAAAATATATATATTTTCCATTTTCTAAACATCAAACGTAGAAAAGAGAAACAAACCTCATGGTGACCTTTGTTTACTTACATTGGACAATGTGACAATGTGACATTGTTTGAGTCAGCTTTTTAGATCTTTCAAATTGAAAAGAGACTTAAAATGAGACAGAACAAAAAACACATCCATGAACAGTGTGAATAGTATTTTTTTGGTAGGAATTGGCATGAAACATTAGATCTACAACACTTGTGTCTTCCTGTCATGTGCTCCTGTTACTATTAATCCTGGGAGGCATTATCACAGTTATCACATCCCCATGTCTGGCCCACAAGTACTCTCACACTAAGCAAGGTACGGTTGCAAAATCAACTGTAAGAGTGAGTCAGTGATTTTGCAACTCCTTTGTGCTATATACACTCACATACAGTCTTCCATACCAATTAGCTAATACAATTTAAGAGCTAATCTTTGACCTTTGGAGCTGGCTTGTGGATTTGCGCTCTTTGGGATTACTGTAGGCCAATATTTCTTTGAGAGTTCTGGGTGCAGCTTTTGGCCCTCTGGATATGACAACTACATCCCATATGCGGTTGCTATTTCATCAGGGCCCTGTACTGCTTTGAACTCTGAAATCGATTCCGAGGCCAATGCTTTCTAAAGATCCACTGCGTCGTGGCTGGTTACACATTAAGACTCCAGGAAAGTTCTCACGAGAGGCTAAATCAATGAGATTTTTTACAAGTTATAAATAGAACACAGAGATCAACTCTCTGGGTGTGGTTTATGAATGTATGCATGTATGCACCTATAAAATGATGAAATAATGTTAAGTACATATAACTACCCCCCTGTGCTTCATTCTGATGAGTAGTAATCAGATTCCGAGTAAATCGTTTCTTCATTCAACTCATTCTATTTTAATGTGGTACTCTCACCAAGACTAACCTCTGCAGCTAAATTACAGATACCACATTTGTTCTACAGGGGGCTGCAGCTCAAATGAATCATTGGCTGAAAAGGATTTGGTCAAATTGACCAAATCTCAATTAACTGTACACCAATCTTACCAAACTGAAAAAAAGAGTAGGTCAAAAAACATTTGGAGAATGGATAAATTCACTTTGGAGCAATGTAGGCAGGTGATAAATAATGGGTTATGTTTCATGAAGGATGCACTCAACATCATTCTGAGATACACAGCTGACCACCAGCAATGAACTGTCAAAGTCTATTCATAGCTGGTTTATGTGCTTTTGGGGTGACAGTTGATGGGTGCTGTTGGTACATTCAGAGCCCATCTTGCTCCTTAAATTGGCGGACAGTAGGGACATATGTCCAACATTGCTGTAATGTGCAATGTGATTCAAATGACCTAAAACAAATGTCTGCTTGAACCAAGCAAACTCTGCTTATGTTCAAATTAAGAAATTGCATGCCACTCCAGTAACAACAAATAGACTGTTTTAAATGGTCTACACTGTAAATGATTAGGTCACTTTTAATATTGTTTAATTTCAGATTGTACAGTATGATGTTCACAGTATCTTTTTGTGAACAGACGGTTGATGTTTTACTCACTTTTATTTTTTTTACTAATTAATAGTTGAATACTAAAATTTGAAATATTTTTGCAATTCAAAATCCACATAATTCCTAAAGTGCATTCACATGTGATTTCTGCCAGATAAATTGAATAATAATTCTATAAATAGTCATTTATAACTAAACAAACCTGAACGCTCCCCCGACACTGATGCTCAGGCATTCTGAGAGCCGCACGTTCGCTGGTTGCCTGTGGTGAAAGGGTTACCAGGGCCCGATTTGTGGGATCGGAAGACTAATGAAGTGACGCGCCGCCCTGCTTCTTCCCCAGATCAATTCGGCGCGCGGAGGCGTGTTTAATGAATGATGGAGGCCCCTTCCGGTCGCCCGCATACCTGATCAAACTCCTCCCCGCCAACTCCCTCCAGCTCTAGAGACAGAGACCCCTGCAATCTTTATCTTTCCCCAGGAAAATACATCATAGCCCGCCTGGCAATATTGGGACACTATCATTCTCTGCCAAGAGACTAAAAAACATAGTTAATGCCTACCCATCTAACACAAAACATAACTAATTACCTTGAGGTTGCGCTACATTATGATAATTATATTATAATTAATATGATAATAAGTGGCGGCTTTCAACATCTAGGCCTATGTCATAATTTAGAAAGTAAGACAATGTGATACTCTAAAATAACAGCACACATTCGGCAACTTAATGATCACAGCCCACAAACGAGGTTTGCAGATTTGTATTATTATTTATTTATTTATGTTTAGGGAAAGGCACTAAACAAAGCTAAAACATTTGTTTTTTATTATTTTATTTTTTTTGTTTTCCTCTTGGTAATTCGATTCTTTATCTGTCCGCATCATTGGAATAGTTTACCATATTTAATGCTGCTTCAGGAAAATAAATTCAGAAGTTAATGGTGCATTCGTCCGTCTGATTAACTGCCACCTAACTTTTAATGGCACTGCTAAACTTAAGTGCGAAATAATAAATGCCCTTCCTCGAATGGTTCAGGAGAATCTCTCTTCTTAATTGCACCTGTTTTTTTTTTCTTTTTTGGGGGAGGGGGGGAATGCAAAGCAGTTCTTCTAATGCTGGATGATTTGCACTTTTGGCTATTCAGAAGTGGCTTTTTTAGCAGCGTGCATGTCATTAAGAAAGATTTGATACTTTTTTTATTATTCAAAGATCATAGAGCAGTGCTCATTTGAAGGTTCTGTGGCGTTCTGAAAGGAAAACATCATATGTAAAGCTGCCAGGAGAGGAATCTCCCACTGTGAGCATGAAAGAGAAAACAGAGTGGGATGAGTGCTTGCCACAGTTTCTGGGAGCTATGAAAATTTAATGCCCCTTTATTTTCAGATAGATTAAAATAAGAAAAAAAGACGGGAGAACCGTATCCTTTTAATCAGAACTTTTTCTTTTTTTCTTTTTTTGGGGGATTGATCGGTTCAAGCGGTCTTTGTACATCAGTCCAGGTCCTGACTTTTATGATAATATCGATGTCAGAAATACACGGGATGAGGCACATCGAGGTGCCTTCGTGCCACTCAAGGAGCGCTGTGGGGGAGGGGAGGGGGGGTCTGCTGGTAATTTTCACCCTCAGGCTATGCAGTAAGTGGTGATATGTTTCCTAATCGCACAGAGCAATGAGAACAGAAAAAAATATGAGAACAATTATATATATATATATATATATATATATATTATAGTAACATAATAATGGAGAACAGTGACCAGGATTGGCATCTCAAAAGCTCTTTTACTTTATTTGACTTCATTCTTTACTCAGTTACTTTACAAGGTTACGGCATATTGCATATTGTAGTGTGGTGCCAGAAGAAAATTGTAGGTCCCACTACTTTAAGTGGCCCTAATATCTGTGTAAGTACACCATAACTGTAGAGGTAGGAACTGTAGAGCGTCCGTGAACGTTGTTATTTCATACATGCATTTGTAAAAACTATATTTCAAAATTAGAATGTTGAATGTTGAAAATGTTAAGTTCATATCATGATTGTGGATAAAAAGGATAATGAATTAGCTAGCTAGCGCTTACTTTTGTGACTGTGGGTTGTGACAGTTTTGTCTGCAGTAGAAAATCACACTTGAAATGCAGGCACACGTAGGTTTTACAGCTGTAAGCAGGGCTGGACTGGGACAAAAAATAGGCCCTGCCATTTGGCTCAGACCGGCCCATCCAGTGGCGTAGCGTGGGTTGCCAGCACCCGGTGCGAGCCACGTAAACGGCGTCCCATTTTCTGTCGACGGGGTGCTACGCACAAAAATAATTGCGCCCTCGGAACACCCGGTCCGTGGTATATATAAAATAATTCTACCGGCCCTACCGGCCCTACCGCCCAAAACTAGATCGCCCACCGGGCATTTGCCCGGTAGACTATATAGCCAGTCCAGCCCTGGCTGTAAGTACTATGTAATAATGTATACATGCACAGTTGTTACACTGTGCCTACCACTGTAGTTAAAATGCAGTTACACAAGTATTAGGGCCACTTCATTTTATCATTGTTTTTTTACATTTGCCTGCCCAACCCTTGTCACTCACTCACAACCTTCCCTCATATTGCATCTTCCACATTCTAATCAACCAGCCAATCCCCTGCATTCATGCTCCTGTTTAACCCAGCTACCACTCACTACTGATGGAAGAGTGAGACTTCATGAACCCCATAGTGTTCGGAGCCACCACATGCTGTCAATAACCAATTTTCATGGTTTCAATTTTCATTTTCTATCAAAATACTTTTCTTTCACATTGCTAAACTAAATCGTTCAAATCAGTGATCAGTCAACCCATTTCAAATCAGTTCATGCACTTTGGAGTAGCATCACTCACCCATCACTGACCCATACTGGCCACGCTCAGCCTCTCCATCGAATTACCTGCCCATTCTCTAGCAAACACCACATTAGAAGTTATTCAGCATGCTCAACTGCATCAAAATGATTTGTCGATGTTCGTAGGGTGCTAAAGCGAGCGTACAAACTTAGAAAGTAAAGATGTCCAGCACTCACAGGATGTCCCACATTATGTGTGGAGGTGTGTGCTTTTGTGGAATGAAATGTAAAACCTAGAGAAGAATTTAACTTGATCTTGTGAGTGCTGGCCATCTGGTCATAGCTCTACTGGCACACCACGCACCTATCATCCTACCCACCTCCCCTTCGCATGTTCACCATGCTCACCACTCCCCTGTCATCCTACCCACCTCCCCTTCACATGTTCACCATGCTCACCACTCCCCTGTCATCCTGCCCACCTCCCCTTCACATGTTCACCATGCTCACCACTCCCCTGTCATCCTACCCACCTCCCCTTCACATGTTCACCATGCTCACCACTCTCCTGTCATCCTACCCACCTCCCCTTTACATGTTCACCATTCTCACCACTCCCCTGTCATCCTGCCCACCTCCCCTTCACATGTTCACCATGCTCACCACTCCCCTGTCATCCTACCCACCTCCCCTTCACATGTTCACCATGCTCACCACTCCCCTGTCATCCTGCCCACCTCCCCTCCGCTCCCTTGTCCCTGAAAGGCCTGCCCATGGCTGTCCATAAGAGAA
The DNA here is from genome assembly GCA_029706075.1 of Aldrovandia affinis. Classification (NCBI taxonomy): domain Eukaryota; kingdom Metazoa; phylum Chordata; class Actinopteri; order Notacanthiformes; family Halosauridae; genus Aldrovandia; species Aldrovandia affinis. The sequence continues at coordinate 12,043,147 of JAINUG010000003.1, forward strand.
TTCAGCAGCAGACAAACCTCTTCACCTCCCATGTGTTTCAGATTTATTTAGCTGTATATATCCTAAAATAATTAATTCAGGATATCAAATCAAGATGTTGGAAAGGGAATCCAAACCTCTTTTCAACATGCTTTTCATTAGGGCCGTACGGCTGGGGCTGGTTTAACAATCCTTCGCGAGACATCAACATAGTTAAGCACACGTTCAGCATCCATTTGGACAACACAGCCAACCAGATGAGAGTGGATTTACGTACAGTAATCCCTCTCCTTAATTTATCTACTTTATATTTATTTGAAAAGCAACATGAGATGTTTTTTTAATTTCACTATCTATAGTGTAGGCGAATCTGTGTCTTTGATGATTGAGAATACTTCATTCTTTTTTTTTTACCAATGATTTATGGATATGTTAACTAAGATATTTGATTATGCCTACAGTATAGTCTAGATTCTAAAACTTCTTGTTGCATTGTTACTTGCTTTAAATGCCAAATAGCCCTTTCAGTAGTTACTACTGCTATTGTAAACTAACTGAATGCACTTATGTACTTTGCTTTGTAACTTGCTCTGGATAAGAGCATCTGTTAAATGAATGTAATAGAATGTATTTCAAAAAGCAACCCACTCACTGAATTAAATAGTGAATCTCATATGTAAAGATGACATCAGCCTTTTTAAATAGGAAGGGATTCTTAAATAGCTGCTTGTCCTATATGTTTATTTTAATTTATTTGAAATAATTTTGAGCTATAGAGGACAAACTAAAGCTAATAGGCCATTACAAAAGTTAGGACTTGCCTGGGTTGTCAAAATCAAAAGATAATGGCTGCATCCCCAAAAGAAACAAGGCAGTCTCCTCGAATAAAGCATGTGTTCATTGTTTCGGCAAAGACTTTCGTCGACTCATGGTCTTGTTTTTATTTATGATATATCCATTCATATTACAAGTCCTTTAAAATGAACATTTCTGATTATAAAGTCTGAAGTAGATGCTCTTTGGGTGGATTGGACACCTCCATGCATTTTATTTGTGAGTTCCCAGTTGAGTTCCCAGGGTAGTTCACTTTTGGGAGGGTGACGCCCGAATTCAATTACATTTACTCAAGGGATGCCTTTTATAAGCAAGCTTCTTCTAAGACATCAATCTTGAAGAGCTGGGCGGACCACAACATCATTTTAAATCTAGTGTGGTTATCTTAAATCTGTATTATTTATTTATTTTGCAGAGTTTGACGGAGAGGTTGCACAGAGCAAGTAAGAGTCTTTTTTTGTGAATGAGCCCTGCGATGGTTGCACCTGTCCAGAGCAATAAGCTCCAGCCCCCGCGACCCTGACCAGGAATTTTTGGATGGATGGATGGATGTTTTCATGCGCCATATGGTTTTTAGTGTTGTACTCTTTTTCTGTATTAAACAATAAATAAATACACTCTTGGACATATAATTCTCACAATCTCACAATTCACATAGGTTACCACTCATACAGTTCTCTGGGATCTTCTAATGTTTCGAGTATTGTATCCATGTCCAGAATGTGTATCTTTTTATGGGAACTGGGATGGGATCCTTTTATCTCAATACCACGCTCTTCCTGGATCAATATTCCAGTGAAATGACACCATATTCCTGTCATGTTGTGCTGTAGTCCGTTGCCAGTTTTGGGAATACAGACATTTCCCCCCTCTTTCAGAGACTCATTTTTTTAAATGAAGCTGTCATTCCGCTTAAGAGGTCAGGGATGAGGACTAATCTATGGATGGAATCATATCCCTATGTGCTTAAAGCTACTTTTAACCTGAATAATTCATTTTGGTTATAATATCAGGTCATTAAGGTGCCACCATCCAGTCTGTGAGACACAGGTCAGACTGCCCACATAGAGGATTGATTTTCACATGTTTCTGGTGTGGGGACGAGAGGACTTTCACTTTAAAACATGGAGCACAGTGGAATTCTGATATCCTCTGCGCGATCTCAGTACACACATTCAAACTAACTAAGTAGGGAAAAGCAGCCATTTTGCTTATGCATCTCCTGACTGCATATGTCTAATAATTCATACGTGAACATGTGAAAAAGGTTGCACTGCTTAATGTATACAGAGTAGTATTACTCAATATAGACAAAATATATCATATCATATCATATCTTTTGTTGTGCTGAGCGGATGGTGAGGGTTATTGTTTGTAACCCACAGCAGAATAACTTCATCACAAAGTTGTTGAGTAAATCATATACGGGTAACTACCTACAACAATCACCAAAGCCCCAAAATATAAAACTATAATTTATTTGTTTTAGTAAGCTAAACATACAAACACCTATGCAAAGACTAAAGAATAAATGCATCAGATTACAACTGGTTAGCATAATAGTTTAACACAGGTAACTGCTTTACAACAATATTTCTACATTCCCAAAGAAAAATCGTCCCTTGTTTTGTCAGCCTGGGTTTAAATAGGCCTGCAATTATTAGTTTAACTTCCTGTCAATAAATAAATGCGCTTGCCCTGCATTCTCATGTAGCTGGTAACAAGTTCAAGTTCAAGTTTGCTTTATTTGTCACGTGTCATTAAATACAATGAGATTCTTGTCCATACCCCCACAGGGACGACAAAACAACGACAACAACAAAAAAGCCTTGGGAAAGAAATTTTCTCTGAGGCGGGAAGAGTGAGCTTTGATGCTCCGATACTGTTGGCCAGACGGTAGGAGGCAGAACAGTTCATGAGCTGGGTGGTTAGGGTCCTTGGTGATGCTCTTAGCCTTCTAATGACAGTGGGTGTTGTAAATGCTGTCTAGGGACGGAAGCTCTACACCAGTGATCTTCCCAGCCACCCTCATGACAGATTTGCGGTCCTGAGCAGTAAGGTTTACATACCACACTGTGATGCACCCAATCAGGATGCTCTCGCTGACACAGTGGTAGACATGTTTTATCCATGTCCAAGTTCCTGAGGCACCTCAGAAAGCACAGTCTCTATTGTGCTTTCTTTATGATGCAGCTGGTATTGAGGATCCATGTGAGATAGTCTGTGATTTGAACACCAATAAACTTAAAACTACAGTCTATAGATGACCCAACAATGAGAATAGGGGTGTGGTGGCCTCAGCTCCACCGGAAGACAACAATGATTTCCTTGGTCTTATTGATATTCAAAATTATTTTTTAAAAATCAGATTTTCTCCCATTTTGGTAGCCAATTAGAACTGCTATTTTTTATGTCAACCCCCCCCTAGTAATGTGAGTTCGCTGCTGTAGTCCTGCGACCAGTAGTGACGAAGGCGAAGTAACGCCTCCTACAAGACGGCACTTGCCAAGCCATCGACCGTAACCTGGTTCTACAGGGCCACTCTTATGCACAGCGAACATCATGTCGACTTTCCTCCCCCCTCCCTGGGGCGGACAGCCAATGCACAGCGAACATCATGTCGACTTTCCTCCCCCCTCCCTGGGGCGGACAGCGATTGGCTGTCCCTGGTGGCACTTCCGGCCAGAGCCGACTCTGGCGAGACGTTGTAACCACTGGACCACGTGGGAGGCCGTGTAATATTGTTATTCTGACACCATACAGCTATGTCATCCACCTCCCCCTCCTGTAGGCACTCTCCTCACTGTTGCTTCTAAGCCCAATCACTTTGGAGTCATCTGCAAATTTTATTATGCAGTTACTCTGGTGTTTGGCTACACAATCATGGGTGTACAAGCTATACAGTAAAGGACTGAAACAGTACCCTTGAGGTGCACCTGTGTTGGGAACCAGAGTAGATGAGTGTTTGTTTTCTACTCTAACCGTTTGGGGCCTGCCTGTCAGAAAGTCAAGTAACCAGTTGCAGATGGGAACAGATAGATGAAGAGCTCCAAGCCTTAGCACTAGTTTAGATGGTACAATAGTATTGAAAGCTGAGCTATAGTCAATAAGCAAAATTCTGACATAGGTGTTACTCCTGCCAAGGTGTTCTAGGACTGTATGCAACGCAAGTGAGATGGCATCATCTACAGATCTATTAGAGCGATATGCAAACTGTAATAGGTCAAGGGTTATAGGGATATTACAGTTGATAAATGATGTAACCAATCTATCTAGATATTTCATTACCACAGACATTAGGGCAACAGGTCGGTAATCATTTAGTCAAGAGACGGAGGATTTATTTGGTACAGGCACAATGTACCTTTTAAAACACAGGGGAACCAGTGACAAGGTTGAAAATGTCCATAAAGACATGTACTAGCAACAGTTCTTAAGCACAGGTGATAGAACACCATCCAGATACGTAGCTTTGCGAGCATTAACTCCTTTAAAAGTTCTACTCACATCATCCAAAGTCAGCTGTGGAACATGGTCATCATGTTCTGGTTCCCCATTATGAGCCTCGAAATGGGCATTAAAATTATTACGTTTATCTGGGAGCGAAGCAGCAGTGTTGGCCAGCCTGCTGGTTTTATAATCTGTGATCGCTTGTAGCCCCTGCCACATATGCAGAGCCGTGGCGACTGTAATCATTTTACAGATTGTCCCTGAACCGTCTTTTGGCAGATTTTATTGCCTTCTGTTGGTCATAGCTTGATTTTTTATATAGGTCCTTGTGTCCTGATTTGAGAGCGGTGGACCACACCCTCAGTCCCAGGCAGACTTCACTATTAATCCAGGGTTTTTTTGGTTGGGGAAGGAGCGAACGGTTGTCGTTGGTATGCAGGTATCCATGCAGAACTTAATAGAGCCAGTAACTGAATCGGCATACTCTTCCAAGCTCAAGGAGAAATCCTTGAAGATAGATCAGTCTGTAGATTCAAAACTTCCTTAGAGTTCGGATTCATGTTCCATGGACCAGCACTGGAATGTCCTCACTGTTGGCTGTGTACTCTTCTTTTTCTTTCTTTAAAAAAAAAATTGTTTCAGATTTTTTCCCATTTTTCTCCCAGTTTAGCAGCCAATTACACCCTCTATTTATTTAGATTTGACCCTCCCCATACGGGTCCCACTCATTTCTATGAGGCAAGCTTCCTTCGAGATGAAACTCACCCACCCACTTTCTGGAGACTCCTTACATGCTTCACGGCGAACCCGAGCCAGCTCACCCTCCCACCTCCCCCTGGGGCAGACAGCCAAATGCCGCCCCTGATCGGGGCTGACGACCAGGGCCGGTCTGGTAGAGACGTGGGTTTCGAACCGCGTCCCTGACAGGCAGTGCATACCACATCGGACCAGCTAAAATGTGGTGCGTTACATTGCTACGCTATCTGCCGCCCCCAGGCTGTGCACTCTTTAATTTCTGTTTGTAAACAGGAAGTAGGAACACCGAGATGTGGTCTGCTTTGCTGAAGCGAGGCCGTGGAATAGACCAGTACACCCCCTTTTATGGTAGAGTAGCAGTGGTCTGGTGTTTTGGTACAGCTTCTTGGCCTCTGGGTGCAGGTTCTCTTGTTTGCTGATTGCTCCATACATTACATTTTACATTTTACATTTGAAGCATTTAGTAGACTTATCCAGAGCGACTTGCAAGATGTGCATAAATACATGGTAGGAACAATCATAGTTCGCGCGAGAGATCAGTGCAGTAATACAGCGATAGACATCATTGCAGGCAGCTGCGTACCATACCTGTAACACTGGGAAGGAAAAAGTTCGTAATTTTTTTACATTTTTTATATTAAATGGAATAAACAGGGGTATATAGTGTTGAGCAAGTAGGCAGTGATGATGACAATTAGCTAGATGTACAGAATTCAGTGGTAGTGGAGTCTGAGGGCCCTATTTTGGTGAATTAGGACGGTGTCAGTAACGCAGACGCAAAGCAAAGATGGTGGCACTTTAGGACGTGTCTAACGCAATTTCGGTAATTTTGTGATTTAGGACGATAGCGTACCTCTGGCGCAGTTGTAAAAGAGGTTGGATTAACTTTAAAAATATACATGTGGGTGTGGTGGGGGTTTGGTTTCATAATGGCCAATCAGAACACCTATTTTCTATCCCTTTAAATACCAGTGCCATCCTGACATGGATGAGTTTTGCGTAGCTGCGCCAGGAGCGCTTCTCAAAAGAGGAGAGGAATCAGATGGGGAAAACAAGGCGCACATTAATTTGTTATTTTCATGATTTGAGTTTATATTTTGAGACCTACATTGTTAAAAGAAAGTGTTTGTAGGCTTTCCAACTTAAATAACAACATTTATTTTCTTCGAACTTAATGTAATTGTTAAATGGAAACCAATAACTAACTCACAACTGCAACTAGGCCTGTTTCATTTATGTTCGTCATGCAGTAGGCCTACATGCATCACCCTGGAGTGTGCATCACAAACCACCTGGATATTAATGGAGTCGACCCCCTTCTGATTCACATAAATGATACCGTGATCAGATGTGTGCAGTCAAAGGCACCCAAGTCCCCAGGGAATCCACATTGCGAATACAAATCCTGTTTAGTTCTCTGCTGGCTGTCGGGTGTAGGAAAAGTAATAAACTAATTTGCATGTTGGACAAGACTGGAAGAAACTGCATGTACAGCCAAACTGATAGCCGTCTGGTCAACACCGGCTACCAAACCCAGGGTATCGCTCACAGTAACGCCTTCGGCGTCCAATTATGTACTCAATTTTCTGTAGTGCAAATGGAAAGAATAAAACCCTTTCACATAAGAAAAACAATGTGCATACAAACATATATTTATTTAACAGGTGTATCTTACTGAACGGTAGCGATGGATGGCCTGCTGGCTTCAGTCTTTCATGTCCGTGCATTGAATAACCACAAGCTGTGGTGAAATAGTTTTTAGCTTAATTGATTGCGCTTGCAAATTACCCATGGATTGGACGATTTGCCTCAACGTGGGGGGAAATTCACAATATTCACAAAACATTCTCATGTGATTTCAGATAACCTTATGTTCATATGTGCGCATCAATAAAGTCACCAAATTGCACAGAGCGCCAGCATTTGCGCTAAGAGGTGGTCTAGTTGGACGTTAACGCAAACTCATTATTTGACACCAAATTTGCATAGCGCCCGACTGTTTTCATTGTCACACCCCCTATTGCGCTGCCCAACCCATAGTCGCGCAAATGCCTTCATTGTGCACCATGAAATTGCTAAACTCGGCGGACACGGGAAATATTCCGTTTGCGACAGATGAAACTGGCAATTAGCCTGCGCTAGGGCATAACGCCGCTTAGCACCGCCACGAAAATAGGGCCCTGAAAAGGTGGGTTTTGAGTGTCTTGCGGAAGATCACAAGTGATTGCGTGGTCCTGACCGACTGTGGAAGGTCATTCCACCAGCGAGGGGTCAGGACAGAAAAGAGACGAGACCGCAAGGAGTGGCTGCCAGGCGCCCGGAGCCCATACAGCTCGTCAAGGGCCGCTGTAGCATTAGCTTGCGGTGGAATGTAGACAGCAGTTAAAATAACTGAGGGGAATTCTCTTGGGAGATAGAAGAGTCTGCATTTGAACGTCAGGTACTCCAACACTGACAAACAAGACTGGGAGATGATTTCCACATCCGTGCACCAGGAATTGTTGATTAAGTAGCACACACCACCTCCCTTCTCCTTACCGGTGGTAGTCACGGTGCGGTCCATGCAATGCACAGAAAATCCCTCAGGTTGGACAGCTCTGTCTGGAGTGTTGGGGCCTAGCCAAGTCTCGGTGAGACAGAAAACGTAGCAATCTCTCATGTCGCAGCTGACGCGGCCATGAAGATCATCCAGCTTGTTTTCAAGGGACTGAATGTTAGCTAGCAGAATGCTGGGGGTGGGAGGCCAAGAAGGGCACCAGTGTAGTCTGGCCAGGACACCGCCTCACCCTCCCTGCCTTCTCAGTCCCAGCCCGCAGCTGCCAGGTGGAGCAGGTGTACCGCAGCTAAGAGCTTTAGGTCATTCTGGCTTTCATGAATCAAAAACATTCATCCTCATGTTAAGGTCTGCCGATCATACATGATAATGGTTTCTGCATTGGGTGTAATCAGTGTAACAGATAACACAATAACAAACAACAGATAGAGAGTGGCTCGCATCGTGTTACCATAGAACCGCAGCATTTGCCATTGCCCCTGTATTCATGAGTTTATACAATCAATCAGTTTATACAATTGCAGAGTAAAGTTTTATACCAGTAGTTTTTAGCAAAATGGTGCATATATTAAACACTAAAATGCACACATACAATTGACAACCACGTATGCAAAGTCCAGCCCATTCCAACAGTGAATTCACATGGTTGTCTCAGGTGAATCTCCCATAATTGTTCAATTGGGTTGAGATCTCGTGACTGAGACAGCCATGGCATATGGCTTACATCATTTTTCATATTCTACAAACCATTCAGTGACCACTTGTGCCCTGTCAAATGGGGGCATTGTCATCCTTGAAGAGACCATTCCCATCAGGATAAATATGCTTCACCGTTGGATGAAGGTAATCACTCAGAATGGCTTTGTATTTATTGGTGTTTACCTTGCTCTCCAAGGGATTGAGTGGACCTAAACCATGTCAGGAAAATGCAGCCCAATGTGTTTCCTTTGTTTTGGCAGTTGCCTGTATATTCCAGCACACAGTGCATCGCTGAAGCTGCTGTGCACTTTTTCTTACTATATTGATTTAATTGAAATAAATGTATAAAAACCTTGCATTTGCTGACTACTTATGCAAACTTGTCACAATATTATCTGTTAATGCTGTCACACCCATCACTGCCTTTTATGTATATGAGTTTCTAACGGGTGATTGACAGAGCATTAGCAGGAATTATCGTCGCCATCTCCGATGACCTACTTCTTCACCTTGATTAGCCATAACTCAAGTGGATAGTTCCGACGTTCATTTTTATAGCCTTCGTTGAAATCTTCGTTTAGATCGTAAAGGCTCCGGTGCATTAAAAAAACATAGCCGACATCCGTCATAAAAATTAAAGTGAATAATTGCTTTTATTCATGGACTTTGGCTTTCGGGTATTGATAGCATACTCCTGAGTGCAATTAAAAAGATACCTCTTGAATATGTGTGCACATCTCTGCTTTTTCTTCAGAGTGGTTAAGAACAGGCAGTGCCTGTGAATAATTACAGGAGTGACGGTCCGAAGTGTGCATGAAATGAAATGTCCATCCAGTCCACAACGGCAGTGAAATACAATGTGCTTTCTGGTCACGTCAGGGCACCGGCTAGAGGCTACTGTGTGACAAGGAGAAACCGGTGCAGAATGCATGGAATTATGGCATGTATTGTTGGATGCCGAAGCTATTAGCTCACCACAAGCCTTACTACCATTCCTCTCTGCCAGATTCCGCACTCCGGGTGCGTCTCAGGGGTCAGAATATTTCAGTCTCAGCACTTTATAAATCATGACATGACCAGAAAGTGTGTGTGTGGGAGGAGGGGGGGGGAGAGGCTGCTATTACAAGAAATGATGTCAGCATGGTTCTACACATGCGCTACAATGATGCATGCTCACATACATAGATACATACAAACATAGGCTACATACATTACACTCACAGGCAAACACACATACATGCCCTCGCACACACACACAGACACGCACAAAAGCCAACTTGCCAACATACCTGCAAATATGATTTGTGGAGTGATATTTTCCGTAGCTGAAAATGAACTTGCCAGACATCCTCGAAATCATAAACAATATAAGTAAGAAAATGGCAAGTCATTTAAAAGTGATTTAAAATGTCTAGTTATGAAGACCTGCATCACTCAGACAGACCGGGGATGGTGTTATCATCATAAAAATGACAAAATGATGAAAAAAAGTGACTGGAGCTCACAGCCAGGTCAGCTCTGAGAGGGCCTGGTGACCCTGAACACATCTCTAAACACACTGTTGGCAGTTAGAGAGTAACACAAAGGAAAGACTCTCTTTCTCTTTATCCCAGCTTTTCCATTACATCCCAATTTAGAATGCCTAATTGTATTCGTAGGCCCATCTCTTTTCTTCAGTGACATCCAGCAATTAGAAGGAGTGCAGATGAGCATGTGATTTCCTTATTTTGGCAGTTACCTGTAAATGTTTAAAGCCTTAAAACCAGAAAATAATTCATAAATTCAGGCTGATGAGCATTTTTCAGGGTACAAAATGCAATATTTGCAAGGCAGCTACTTGGACAAAATGGATATTCAAAAACACACTTTCAGCCATAAGAGCATCATGGGGTTATAGTGTTTGGGTACTTGGGGGCTCAGAGGTGGGAACAGGGTTGTGGTTTGGGCCATGACACTCTTGACAAAGGTACTTCACCACAAAAGTAAAACAAGTTTTAGAATCTGTACGATGTGAGTTGTTCTGAAGAGAAAGTAAATTCTGTTTTTTCACTTATTTTTTACTGTTTTTACAAATCTTAACACTTCATCACTTCAGGTTAGTTGAGAATATTTTTCAGGATCATTATCTATGCTAACAGTATAGTTGATTGTAAGTCACTCTGGATAAGAGCTTCTGTTAAATGGATGTAATGCAATGTAATGTAATGTAACGTAATGCGTGTTTACTTCGATATATAACAGCGGAACACTCAAATATCCCAGCTCATAGTAGTGGTTTGTTCATCACACACATGGTTACACGCATCTATTTATCATCATTTTACAGTTCAATATGTGTTCTAAAAATAAGCAGTGATGAATATCATCCAAGTCATATCTCCTCATTTAAACATGCATGAGAGTAGCCCTTGTATCTTGGCTTCAGAAAGTGCTGTTATTTTTCCTGTGGGATTCCAGCCAGCAAAACTGTGTAACCTTGAATGACATAAGGTATGTTCTTTCACAATAAACCTGCCATATCTAACAATATAGTTCACGTCGGCCTCCGTGGGCTAATGGAAAATGGGATGCCATGTCTGTAATATTCAAGGATAAATGATTATTGATTCGATAAAGGCTGAAATGATCATTAGTCTCCATCTGTTTTACTGACTGGAGCTGACCTCCCAGTCTCCCTCACACAGAGGATCGCATCACTTTTTCCATGCGGCGATTTGATCATGGCGAGCGTGCACAGGGGTGGGGGATGGAGATAATATTATCTTTGGGTTTATAGGCGTGGTGTGCCGTTGCTGGTGTAAAACCCTTTTTACTGCAGATTGACTTTTACACAGCGTGCAAGGACTGCAGTGGGACTGGGCTGCATGAGATGTGTAACCTCTCACTCTGTTTATCAGCTGCATCATCTGTGCGGTAATACTGTGTGTGGTCGTGTATGTGTGTGTGTGTGTGTGTGTGTGTGTGTGTGTGTTTGTATGTTAATGCACGTGTTTGTGTGTTGAATGTGTGTGTGTGTGTGTGTGTGTGTGAGTGAATGAGAGTGGTATAGAATGTGTGTGTGCATGTGTGTGAATGAGACAGTGGGATAGAATGTGTGTGTGTGTGTGTGTGAGGCAGAGAGAGTGGGATAGAATGTGTGCGTGTGTGTGTGAGACAGAGAGTGCGATAGAATGTGTGTGCATCTGTGTGTGAATGAGCGAGTGGGATATAATCTGTGTGCATGTGTATGTGAATGAGAGAGTGGGATAGAATGTGTGTGCGTGTGTGTGTCTCTGTAATGTTACCAGTCGTGGGTGATAAAAGCACTCCCAGCCCTGGATGTTTGCAGATTAAATCCTTTCCCACCTCACGCTTAATGGAGCATCCACTGCTCTAAGATCTCTCTACACGGATTACGATAGAGAGGTGTAGCTCGATCCCGCAAAGAACCATTCAGTCTGTAGAGCCAGCAACGTCACCATTTGGTCCCGACATTAAGTCACCATTTTGAAATGTAAAGGCTGTAATTATTGTTCTAAATTGTAATTACATAGATGATTTTGACACTATCTATTTCACTTATTTATCAGCAAAGAGTATATACCATAGGTTTCCTGTATTTAGTGGGAGGGGTATGGCAATTGTATTTTTTTTTCTTATATGGTTAAAGACAGAACCAAAAAGAAAGGTCTGACTTGCTTTGGCAATTGAAATGCAGTTCACTGAACCACGCTCGATTTCACTCTTCATAAACATTTAACAAATTCCAAGCTTCACATCTGTGTGCAATTAGTACTGTGAAATCTGCTCTCTCTGTGTTATTTATTCAGAACCAAATGCTGGAATTGATCTGTTTATTTAAATGGTACTACTGTGCTGAGCAAAAAAAAAAGTTATAAAAGCTGACAAAAATCAACATTAATTTTGCTTTAAAAATAGAAAGTAAAGTTAATTTTCACACATGCATAAAAAACAGCAGGCCACCTAATAATTTATCCCACAGTACCAGATCGATTATAGTAACTAGCCTTACCTTCTGTAACTGACTAATCTCACCTGCCATCCACTCACCAGGGGAGCTCGTACCTGCAGCCGTTTCACTCTAAACAACATACGTCTCCATCGGCCTGTTTATAATGGGGAGCTTTTGACATGGCTAACCACTGCGCCTGTGACAGAGTCAGAATTAGCTGCCGCTATGTGTGGGAAAGGGGGGCAGTTCTCGAGCAGAAACGACGGACGACTGCTTATAAAACCCCCCATCCCATCAGCATGGCTGCTTCACACACAAAGCAGAAACAAAAATAATGGCAAACTTTTTTTTTTAAACCATACACATCAGTTATACAGTTAGCATAACTTTCTGTGCAACCGGCAGTCAAGTTCAGCCCACGCGAATGGCTAAAAAAACAATTAGCATTAGCAAAGAGTCTGAGCTAAGTGGCAAACACATACATTACATTGAATAACAAGAAGGACATGCGCTTTATTATTTTTAATTAAGTTATACTTCATACTGTGCACTACAAACCTGCAAAAGCAGATAATATTAATATAAATGTGTTAAGCTTGTCATGGAAATTTTTAAATATAAACATTCAAATAGTCACTCTCATGGCATGCATTCAATGACCCTACGTGGTAGGTACTAACTGGCTTTGTGTATCGTATTTCCGACAGTCTTCATAACACGACATGTTAATCAAAACAACTGTGTGACAGCTACTTTCAAATATGTAAAATTAGAACACGTGAAATGTAATTAATACCTCAGCACTGCCACACACGCACACACACTAACTCACACGCTTTCAGCAAAACATTAACAGGAGACAGGCAACCCTAAGAGAGAATAGTTTGTGCAAGAGTGAATACAGTAAATATTATCAAAAGACCTCAGTCCCCAGCTAGTAAATCCTTACTGGCCTGCTTGGAAAAAGTCCATATCTCATACAGTTGTCTAAACTTATGTGTGGAGGGAAGTGCCATTTAGTTCTGGAGCAAAGAACAGTCATGTAGCATAGTGTCTGAGAGCTAAATTGATGTAGTACAATGGTTAGGGAATGGAGCTTATAACTCTGAAGGGTCAAATCACACATGGGACACTGTTTTACCCATCATACCATTGGGCAAGGTAGTTAACCTAATTTGTTTCATTAAATGCCCAGCTGTATAAATGTGTTGTGTATGGAGTATTTGAAAATGCAAGCTGTGTAAGCATTCTAGATAAGGGTGTCCACAATGCAAATAAATACTGCAATGTAATAATGGATCAAAAGCTGGAAAGAACAACAGTAGGCCAGCGGGACGTTGGGCGCCACTACCACGAGATGAGAGGTGACAGAGGGATGAGCTGCTTCATGAATGAATGGATGGAGGGAGGGAGAGTTGGGGCGGGAATAGAGAAGTTATACCGTGATAGATTTCAGGGCTGATTGCTTTTCGCTGCGTTCTGGAGGAATGGGGGGAATGCGGTCAAACCTCGGCACGGACAGAATGAGGGACCAGGTCGTGAAGTCTGCCTGTGAGGGTCGAGCTCCTGAACCACGAGGTCTCCAGTGCAATGTAATGGGGGAGGTGTGGAGGTGGGAGAAGAGGTGCTTCAGAGGCATGTGGGAAGAGGGGAGGCGGAGTCAGAGGGAGGGGGAGTGTGTGTTCCTCCACACGCTCCCTCTCCGTCTCCTCTCTGCTAGAGGTCTTTGTTCCGCAGTCCTGCCTGAGCACTGACCCTCAGCATGTGTGCTTGACCTGCGACCTCCTATATGGTAAACTTAACATTTTAATTACAATGCCAACATGACTGACACCATGATCCCAACCATAATGCATTTTGTGCTTAACGTAACTTATATATAAAAAACATAAATATAAAAGCAAGTATCACATTTTTACACTTTTTTAATGCAATCGGTGTGTATAATACAAATCACATACATGCGCTGACTTCTGAAACCATTAAGGACAAAATACATTGCAGTTAGACTGAACATTCCCATGCCAAGTCAATTTTACAATGATCAATAACTGCAAAAAATAAATACATATTATTGCTTTTTTCGACTTTTTAAACAGAAGTGCTCATTTAAAATGTGGAATCAAACTGATTTCTGGGCACATTAAGTAATCCAAGGTATGTAATGAAAATAATACAGATAGACAGATAACATACAGACCTCAGTAAAACATTGTCAGCTTTGATCAAATCATCCAGTCCACTGTGTGCAGTATTTATTCAGTTGTGAAGGATATGGTAAGGCCTTCAGGCTCACTTTTGTGCATTCAAACAGAACTGCGTGTTTGTGTAAGTCTGTGGGTCAGCTTAATACCATTAAGGCCCCCGATCAGCGGACACAGTTTGGCAGATGTTGACGATAACGTGTCGCAATAGTTCATGCGCTTCTGTCATGAGGGTGAAGCATGTCTTCAGGGTTTGAGCCGCATGCTGTGGGTTATGCATTGTGCTTGCCAAATCAACCCCCCCTGCCCCCCCCCCCAACCAACCACACTCCAACCCACCCCAATAATCGGAGAGAATGTGTACAAAATCACATTTTTAACCACTTTTTTTCTCTCAATTTGGAATCCCAAGTTGTATTCATAGACCTGTCATCACTGCAGTTGACATTGGCACTGCAAGGATTCGATACCAGATTGTGGGTCACATACACATATGAGACCTCAGCCATAGGAGGATGAACCACCCAGCATTCAAACTGAAATATTTGAAGACAGTGGTGTCTGGGTATTCTGGAAGATAAGGATTTCACTTCAGGGTGGAAGTGTGAAGACTACTCTCTACATCCCCTGTCTCTTAGTTTACTTCCTTTACTTTACTGTTCAATTAATTGATTGGGATTTTGCCACTTTTTTTACAACTTTGCTGAAAGGCTGTGTATTTGTGTAGTTGTGGTGAATAACAACATTGTAGCAATGTTTTTACCATGTATTTTTTTTTACCACCCACAACACAGCATTCCAACTACTTTGTAAATAGGTCCAGATCACCCTTATAATTTATTTCTGCAGGAAAAAGGTTTTTACTGGACAAAAATCACCAGAACGTGTTTTCACAACTTTCCACAACCTAAAAAAAACATTAAAAAAATATGATTTGGCTAGGTGGTGTATCAATTTGTTGGACAGTGAGGAATAAGGCCAGAGGAACATCACTGTAAGATCAACATAGCTGGCAGAGAGGGGCTTTCCTGATGAGGCAGACCAATGGCTGCTGTGAGTAACCTGTCTGAGAGAGGATCTGGAGCTTTATCTCAAGGTTAGTGTTACATCCCAAAATTTGCCTGCGTTCCAATAACCGGAGAACCACACCAGACACAACACTCAAAATCACCAGGCAGCCAGTCCACGAGTGGCGCAACAAAGGTTTTTACACCATATACGCACTAAACAATAGATAAGCAATAATCACAAACCAAAACATAAAAGAGACGAGCGTGGGGTTAGATGGAACAGAGACATTGCTGTGCTATGCCTACCCTATTGCCAAGGTCTTCTATCCCTCACTACCGGGGCAAAAGGAAAAGTAGTGGGTCTACAACGACCTAATAAGGTAGCAAAACAAAGAAAACACTGTACATCCAACCGCAACCTACACATGAGACACACAATTACAGTCTACAAACAGTCTACAACCAGGAGCTGCAACAACGGAGCCGGCTTTTATGCTCTGGGGCAATCAGGCAAGCAGGTGTTCACAGGTGGGCGTCAAACAGCAATCAGTCAATTCAGCTCCACCTGAAGAATGTGTTCTCCATGAGACACAGGTGCATAACAGTAGTCTTTCACAAATATACATCACATCATTTCCTCACTTATTTATTCTATCAAATCATCCACTTCAAAAGGTCAAAAGTGAAACAGTGAAAAGCCAAACATTGGACCTGCAGTCCTCTGAACATCAATGCTTGTGTCCTTTATGCAGGTCACACAAAATTGGGAAATGACATTCTGATGTCGCATTAATTCACACTAATAGAAAGGTAGCCAGTGACAAGTGGCCAGCACAATGTGAACTTGTTGCTGAGTCCTGAGGTGTTGACACATACAATAGTGTGATTCATAATTTCAAAACCGCTGTGAAGTGTCAGGCTCAATGCCCCCATTTCTGCAGCTGTACAATGAAATCAAATAATGTAACAATGACACACAAAATAATGTGTGTCAGGTGTATTTCAATAAATGCAGGTAACTGCCAAAATAAAGGCAACACTTGAGTAAATGAACCTTTAAACGGGTGCAGTACCGCAAGTGTCTGGGGGTGCCACAGCCAATACCAGCAGATAGGCCTGGCCCTTCCCTTTCCAACAAGCCAGAGTCTCAGGGTCTTTCAGTGTCTCCCCCGGGTTACCAAAGCATTGCCTTTATTTTGGCAGTTATCTGTATATGTAAAAGTGTTGAACTTTCTTACTCTGTTCCTTCCAATCTTACAACTCAAAGAAGCTGCATCATTAACACTTTGTTTAATTAATAAGGCAGGGTTATGCTGATTAAAATAACAATGCTTAATGCACAGTTAATGGAGCATGTACAACTTATTGTGCATGCTCCATGTAGAGTCACAGCTCCACGACCGATATGAATGATCAAGGATGAAGTGAAAATTATGACTTGTAATGACGTCACCTCGGAAAAAAGCGCGGGGAATAAATGCACTGAAAACACAAGGTCGTCCCATTCAAAATCAATCAAGACCAATGTCTCATGCTCTGTGATTCTCTACATACAGAATTCTTGGAAGCAGCTGCCACTCAGCACAAATTCATAAAAATAAACTGATTGATCATCACAGATTCAGATGTAGGTAAATAAATACAAATAATCAAATAAAAAACCCACTTGGAGACTTTTGATGATCAAACATTTAGTTACCAGGCTCCATTGCTTTGGAACTCCAGTGGTCAATCAGATACATAGGAATGGGTTCAATCAATATTTTGTCCTTAAGTCTGACTTAAACACTATTTTATATTTTCAATAGGCTTTTCTATTATTCATTTTGGTTTATTAATCTCGGCCAAACTATGTCTGAGATTTTGAACCTGATTTTGTCTTGATTTTGAGTCAAAGTTAAGGAAAGATTGAGTAGATTGATTTTATTGAATCCAGCCCACAGGCTCCATCGACATTTTTAAATCCTGCCTCAAGGCTCATTGAATCATAGATGATGAAGAAATGGCCTGATGGTTTTGGATACATCCATCACATAATTGTATTTGTTTCCTTTTTTTGCAAACTCACATTATTTTTTTCCATGCCCCACACTTATTAACCAGGGAGGCTCTGGTTGGTGCCAGAATAGGAGGTGCCACTGCTTTCCACATATAGATAGATAGATGCACAGCTATGGGTGTTTTGTCTCTAACCATACCCCTACATAAATATCCATAAAGGGCGAGCAAATCACAATGATTTTAGCACCAACAATGGCCAAGTCAGAATTATGAGTGTTAACTAAAGGAAGCTGAATATCTGATTAGTGAATACAGTATGTATCATGGTTAGGAGAGTCACCGATTCCACTCTGACTGTTAGTCATTCAAAAAATCTGTATTTTGGATGTAAATCCAGCCAAAATGCTTTCTGGTTTGGCATTTCCTATTTAAATAACACATTTAAGAGAGGAACAGATTTGAGGACATGCTTTTGTTATGAGGACCTTATTTGCAAAAATGTGTTGGGTAAGGAACAAAACCAAGGACTTCAATTTGTTGTTCAACATCAAGGCCTGTCTTCAAAGCACAGAGATGGCTGCCCTTACCTGGCATCCTTAGATGGCCTTCAGGTAGAAAAAAAAGTTCACCGACATCTGAGCATTGAAAAACACGTTAGATATGACATCCACATCCTTCAGTAATCCTGTGTTCCTTACACAGTAAAGGAGAGGTTATTTCTAATAACTTATCCAATAAAATGGTTCAGAAACGTGGCCAAGTTTGAATCCCACATACAGCATTAATTGTACCTTGAGTATGGTACTTGACCCGAATCATGTGAAAATGGACCAGTCCAGCAATGTAAATGGGAAATATGTAAAAATATAAGCTATGAAAGTAGCTATTCACTCAGGATAAAGGTGTCTTCTAAGTCAACAAAGAAATTATGGAATGTTATGTCATAGATGTGTGGAATGAAATTGGGATGGGTTCTGTGGGAAAAGAAAAGAAAAAGAAAGAAAATGGCTGTGTAAGAGGTACTTTATGCCAGGATGTAAACCTGAAGTTTAGTCAGTTCCATATTGGCTTGAAGAATCTGGTAATGAATCAACCACATGCGTCAGCTCCTGCCCATTCAAGTCTGAAGTGACATCATTGAGAACAGAACACATGGGGTATTGTGATGTGTCTCGGGCTGTTTTGATTAACACAATAGACTCTAAGAAACATTTCGGTCATGTGTCAGGCATGTTGATTGGGTAGTGAACAACAGAAAACTGCAAAATAAATTAAACCAATGTGATTATGTCTACGTATATATGTAAGCCATACACTCAGTGGACACTTTATTAGGTACACCTGTACACCTGCTTGTTAATGCAATTATCTGATCAGCCAATCATGTGGCAGCAGCTCAATACATAAAAAAGCATGCAGACATGGTCAAGAGGTTCAGAATGGGGACAAAATGTGATCTAAGTGACTTTGACCATGGAATGATTGTTGGTGCCACACGGGGTGGTGTGAGTATCTCATAAATGGTTGATCTCATGGGATTTTCATGCACAACAGTCTCTAGAGTTTACAGGGAATGGTGCGAAAAACAAAAAACATCCAGTGAGCAGCAGTTCTGTGGGTGAAAATGCCTTGTTAATAAGAGAGGAGAATGGCCGGACTGGTTCAAGCTGACAGGAATGCAACCGTAAATCAAGTAACCATGCGTTACACCAGTGGTATGCAGAAGAGCATCTCTGAATGCACAACACGTCAAACCTTGAAGTGGATGGGCTACAGCAGCAGAAGACCACACTGGGTTCCACTCCTGTCAGCTACGAACAGGAAAGTGAGGCTACAGTGGGCACAGGCTCACCAAAACTGGACAGTTGGAAGATTGGAAAAACATTGCCTGGTCTGACGAATCTCGATTTCTGCTGTGACATGCAGATGGTAGGGACAGAATTTGGCATAAACAACATGAATCCATGCATCCATCCTGCCTTGTGTCAACGGTTCAGGCTGGTGGTGGTGGTGTAATGGTGTGAGGAATGTTTTCTTGGCACACATTAGGCCCCTCAATACCAATGGATGAGCATCGATTTACATGCCAACAGCCTCCATCCCCGACTCAGGCTTGTTGCTGACCATGTGCATGTTTTATGGCCACAGTCTACCCATCTTCTAATGGCTACTTCCAGCAGGATAATGCACAGTCTACCCATCTTCATGTCACAAAGCACACGTCATCTCAAGCTGGTTCCACGAACATGACAATGAGTTCAGTGTACTCCAATGGCCTCCACAGTCACTAGATCTCAGTCCAATAGAGCACATTTGGGATGTGGCAGAACAAGAGATTCACAACATGAATGTGCAGCCGACAAACCTCCAGCAATTGCGTGATGCTATCATGCCAACATGGACCAGAATCTCTGAGGAATGTTTCCAGCACCTTGTTAAATCCATGCCACAAAGAATTCAGGCTGTTCTTGGGGAAAAGGGGGGTCCTACCCAGTACTAGAAAGGTGTACCTAATAAAGTGGCCACTGAGTGTATATTGCACAATAAATATTTAAACCTTATTAAAATGATTTCTAACATTGATTTTAATGACTTGCCACTCTGGACTTTGTAAAACATTTTCACATCAATATGAAGTGACACAAAATCATCATAATTTGACTTTTGGATATACTTTATATATATTTTACCCCTATTTTCTTCCTATTTGGAATGCCCTATTTTGTGTGTGTTCATGCTCATCATTGCAGCCTCCTCTGTCAATTCAGAACAGCACAGATAAGCATGCGCTCTCCTCCAGAACATGTGAGGTCAAGCCACTGCTTCTCTTCACTCACACAGTCCATCAGTTAAGCTCACACAGACATTCAGTCAGAGGAGGACACTTCATGTGCAGCTTGTGCAGGCAGTCTGCGACCATGCGATTTACCAGAGGGGTCGCTGGTGTGCGATGAGACATGGAAATCCCGCTGACAGAAATCTCTCCCTTCCCAGGCAATGCTATGGCCAATTAGGCTGGGCTAATGGTCACAGCTGGCAGTGGCATGGTCCGCATTCTATACCGGACTGCGGGGCTCAAAAACTTTGGAATACAAAAATCTAAATAAATAAATCAACTGAATTTAGTCAATGTACAATAAGAGGAATGTACTCATGAAAATGTATTCAGAAAGTGAAGTACTGTATTTAAGCAACAGGTTAAATTGTTAGGTTGTGATGAAATTCCAGGTGTTAGTGATATCTGCCATTGTTATCATAGGTGTGTCACGATCAAAGGTTTATATTTATGGAAGTGACCAGGGATTTTTTTCTGAAGCCTTTACCCTCTTCCTGTCTGTCTGTTTCTCATTGAGGTAAACATTTGCTACAATTCTCTGGAGCTGAAACATGAATCACAGCTAGAAAGCGGAAACCACAGCAACAGATGTTGCTCATTAGCGCCAGCATTACTGATATAAGACGCTGCAGGGGAAGTTCCTCCATCCCAAAACTGTTCCTGTTTACCGGACACCACCATGAATCAGGACAGACCCTCAAAACCTCCCCTCTCCCCCAACCACACACCCACCTTGCTCCGCCATTTAGGAATGACTGACACACACAGATGCTCCATGCTGCTGATTGACTCACACAGTTACTCATGCTCATTGATTTCCACATATACAGTAGGGAGCACTTAGCAAACGCTGCCCACACATGCGTCTGTTAAACATCGGGACTATACCATGTAGAGGAAATACATTTTTGGTCACCAGATCTCATGACATATCCTTTACAGTAAAAATTACTGGCCTTCTCTTTGCTTAGAGAGTCTAGAGGAATGCAGTTACTTCCTGCACATGTGCTAAATCGTCCAAACGTACATGCCACAAGGGCTGAAAGATTTATTTGTGATACACCCAGTATTAGAACAACAAAACTGGTTGTGAGAGAAACGCACCTAACGGAATGGGCTAACAGAGTGCCCATGGACAGCCTAAATCTAAAGACCTGCAAACTTTTACACTCTTATAAACTTAACGTTCCTACAACTTTGTGATTAAAATTCTGACAGCTTGGTAAATCAGACATTCATTTTGAAGTAGGTCTCCCAGACAGGGAGGTATCGGGTACATCAAGGAAAGCTTTCATTGCATGCTCCTTAGAGACATATGGCGAGGAAGCTCTGTGACACAAACACACACACACGGGTGTGATCAGCACTTGCCCTTATGACCCTGCAAGCTAGCGTGCCTCCCTGAAGAGAGCTTGCTGAAAATCTGAGATACCTACTGTATGTGTTACTTATACAGATTCAGGGAGTCACGTTTAATGAACGCCACATCCAAATACTAGCCTAGCTCGCGCTACAGTGAGAGTTCCCATTAACAACTAAGCTAGCTAGCTGCTTATTAAAACCACCGACCAGTTCGTAACATTTAGGTTAGTTTGTGTTCTGCATTGAAGTTCATCGAGTGTTCAGAGAGAGTTCAGAAACAGCGTTGAAGACGCTAATAGACAGACATTCACGGTCTTTGGGACATAATAGAATAATTTAGGTAGAATAATTTAATTAGGCTATTGTATACTTTCTTGCAGTTGTGTGTAAATGCGCTATATCCTGAACAGGAAACCGGGTACCACCAAAGCTGAACCTTGTAATAACCGGTGTTCCTATGTTCGTGCAAAATGGGTATAAGGCTTTTGTTTAGCTATATGTAGGCCTATTTTCTATTTAAGAACACTTAAAGTACATACGCATCACTATAATACAAGTAATATACATTAGGCTACATCTTACTCAGTTCTACAAGACACTACTTCTGTATCTTAAAATCAACAACCCTCTGGTTTGCCAGTACGTGCAGGTGCTCAAGCTCGTGAACAGGTGTGCATCAGGCAAAGGCGACTAATGGACCTCTGATTCAAGCCTGAGATCATCCAACAAATAGTTACAATCTTTCTCTTGTTTTGCCTCGGCATAGCAATAACCGCAAACTCATCTACCAGTGCAAATCGCGAAACGAAATAGGTTTGGCACCTCTGTTTTAGTGTGTCCTGGGGTGTTGTTTTCATCTGACCCACATGGCCCTCGCGAGGTGCGCCTGACCTCGACACGAGACGAGATTGCAACATTCCCCGGGGAGAGATGGTCAATGTAGCGAAAGTTATTCAGTTAACCTTTATGGTGTAGGCTAAGACATGTTATCGCAAACAGCGAATTATATATATATATATATACAGTATAACTATTAAAGCATATGCTGTGTGGGGATGTCGCTTTGTCCCGCTTTGTATATTGTGTTTAAAAACAGAAGCTGCCGTTGAAACATTTACCCTACTATAGCTGTAGGTTATACCAATTCACTGGCAATGCAAACTACGAGCCAGTATGTGCTGTAAAGCACTGCAGTAAGTAAACAAACTCCTCCATGTAGGTATAAGACAAGGTGAAACACATTAATGGTCGGTGTGTGTGTTTATGCAGCGGAATAGCCCCGGAAAAATGCTACGCCGTGTGTTTCATATGCGTATGCTTTTTATTCCCAGCAATGATGCTGTTTTGTTTATATGGACAAATTCAATATGCAAAGGAGTCTAATGTTAATCTTAATGGTAAATATTTAGGTAATATATTGAATTAACCCTGACTAATTCCCTAAACCATATAGCTTACTGTAGTGAAGCATGTGGCGGGCGTTAATTTCGTAGTAGGCCTACTTAACAAATGCACAATATGTGATTAAAACGGAATTGCTTAATTTAACAGTCAACAAAAAATATTTCATAAGGTTGAAACCAACATTTTAAATTGACCAACGCATAGCTCCATTATATGAAATGAGATTACGCGCACGATGCGTTACAAACTTAACAAAAACACGTTGCGCAGACTAAATAGGCTGTATTTAAACTTGAAATACACTCCAACCTTACAACTCGGATCAGCACCAAAACGTACTTTAAGTTGAACTAACTTTATTAAACTCAAGAAACACTGTCACACGATGATTAGAATTATTGTACGCCAATCTCCCTTTTCGCTTAGATTGATGTTCTTCCAATTAACCAAATATCCTCAGTGAACATATGGGATATCGGCATTGATGTGGTGGGCATGTGTGTGGCATTAGTAGTATTCACATTGTTGAAATAGCGAGGCTGACTTTACCATCTTAAAGCAAAGGTTTGTTGCTCCATTTGTGTAATCAATTTATTTAGTAACGCAGTAAGAGACACGCTTTGAATAAAATAGAATAGTTATTTATATATCTGGGTAGGGTATATACATAGTTTCCCTCTCTGTTTTTCTCTATGATACATATATGAACAACATTCTAAATTAATCCATTGTTTTTTCCTATTGGTATTTTAATACTATCTCAAAATGTGGTTAAACATTCTAATGATCTAAAAAGATGTGGTTAAATTACAGGATTAGAAATTACAGATCAGATCGTAGATAGTGTTGTTTTGCGCGTGGTGTTAGTATCTCCTCTCCCTCAAGGTTTAGTTTGATCTTGAACAAAATATTTTACAACTAAGTGTAAACAACCAATCCCCCCAAAACCCTGTTTACCAAAAACAACGAAGACAGGCAAATGAGTGAATGTGGGTGTTGTAGTTAGGAACATTTCATTAAAAAATGTAAAGGACATTCGTAACGGCATTAGACATATTTGAACTGTCGATATTTACGAAACGAACAAAGCATTTCTTTCACTATCTTTCAGTTTGATTGTCCAAATGTCCCCAGTGGATAAACTTGTTCTAAGTTAAATATAGCCTATATATATTTTAGTTTCATAATTGTTATCTGTAATTTTATTATCATTTCACTTATGAGGTGTGATCTCCTAAATTGTTACAGTTAACAGATTTTCTGTAACTTATGTAACTTTGCTGCACCTGTTGTAGACTGTATTTATATTGTTTTTGCAAGGATGGATTGCCTACGCACACTGCCCAAAGCGCACAGTTTAAACGGAGCAAGTCGTCACTCCCTTGCGCGCGCATCGTTAAATAAGAAATAAGTACTACTTTTAAGGTTTTCTTATAAGAACATAATTGCCTTTTTTGACGGATATCTTTATACATCGTAAACCCCCATGGTTTGGGTTACACGGAAAAATGTGCAATACCAATCATTTACCATGGTCACTCCGGTATTCCATGCTCCACTGGGTATTATAGAAGAGGACCGGATTAAGGAAGGATTTATAGAACTATTGTTTTATTTGATTTTATATTTGATGCCCTGAATAATTTCAAAAAACCTTGCATATATTATTTTTGAACATATATAGACAGTCAATCATGAAATAGTATATCAAGTATCAAAATATAAATTATATTTCTGGCCTCAAATGAGATTTTAGTTACACTAAAAACAAAAGACTAGATAGGAGACTACTTTTCCATTTAAACATTGAGTGGGGGGGTATTTCCTTAATATGACAAGGAAATAACTATAGTTGTCATACAGCTATTACGATGTTCAGGCTGCTACAATAATGTTACTGCAATTTTCTATCAATAAGAGAAGGTCGATTATACAGTTTAGGATCATAAGCAGATCAAGTTAATGAGTTGGTGGATAAGATGGACAAAGGCCTTTTTATAATGCAGCATTTACATTATTCTTACCTTTTTGTCTTTCTTCTTCTTCTAATTATTATGATTTAGTTGTTTATTAGCAAGCACTATAGTATCATCATTAAAATTGGAGAGATCGTTTAGAATAGCATAATCGTGGTTTTGTAACCCTAGTTTTGTAATGGCCAAAAGGGAGAGGGAAAGTTATGGAATGCTTTCATTGAATATTGGCTACAGTGTAGCATACATTTCACCTCTATGAATTCTTAAACCGTGGGAAAATTCGAATAGGCCTAAAGAACATTGACGCACTAAGATAAGATTGATATAATATCATAGGCAATTTTTGTGATTACATAGTAAAACGATTAAACCAAAACATATAGAAATGATAAGTTGCAGAATCTATCCTCCCGGCATGTCCAAATACAAAGACACTGTAGCTACACAGTTATTAAAGCCTCCCTAAGTGTTTTATTACCTCTCGGCGCCTTTCTTGGTTAGTGTGCGTTTAACCATTTAACCGTGATTTTTTTCTTACCTCTGTCACACACCATATACCTTATATCTTATTTTGTCCTCTCGCTGCCATGACATTGCAGTGATATTAAATATGTATTGAACTGTGCTTCACCCACATGTCCGAACACTCTTCTGAATGTTGATACTATGTTTGTGTCCCCCCGACTGCTGTGAGCGCCAATAAAATTACCACGTGATTTTGCAACCGTAACACTAATTAGCTGAACAGGTAAAATACACTGCATTTTGTCACACATACACTGAATTCCGATTCATGAGCTGATATTATATAGCCAGTGTTCCGCATAGTTTTGAAAGGACTCATAAACTCACATAATCTATAAAATGCATTGTCGTTGGCATCAGCATATAGTTGTTCGAATCGGGAATTGAAAATAATAGTTTTAGATCGTAAAACAATTTTAAGAGTTTAAACTTCTGAACTCAATTAAGTAGGCTACGTGTAATTTTACAGAAAATAAAACTTCGATAATATCGAATAAATTCGTAATTTCTACGAATTTTTGATATGCCCATGCATATCCATTACATGCGCATGAAATGTGATTGTAGCTAATTAAATTATTATATAAATAAGAAAATGAACTAATGAAAACACTTTTCGAAAATCTAATATAAATTCATACACAGTTGAAGTAAAGTGAATTATTTAACTATTTTGTCATAGATGTCCCTCAAGTGTGAAACTGGTCGAGAAATTCACCTCAAACACACGCACTCCCGTACGCATGGGCGGCACGTACACACACGTGCACACGGATTCAACGAGGAGTTCCAGTTTCTTGTGTTGTTTTGGTAACAATGCACCCTACTCTGAGTTATAATGAGCAACGACTTTACATGCAAGACCACTGTATAATGTATTATTGTTTAAGAACCTTTTCAAACGTGTTCAAATTAGGCCCATTCACACACACCCATACACGAAGACGAAGACGGCCAGGGCTGAGGCGTCTCAGGGTTATTTCACGGATCACAAGAAGGAAAAGTTAGTAATTTCCTAAGATTTATGTTGATCGGGCGCTTTCTTAAAGTAGTATAAACCGTATTACATCACATGCACTAGTAAAACACGCGTTCACCTATAAACTTTCTGCTAACACGTTTTCAAAACAAAACATAGCCTACTGGTTTATATTTGCCTTGAACCACTGAAAGTGTAAGTGCTCTTGGCTTTCACTAATTAAATGCAAAGCATTGATCCAATAATACACGGACTTCCAATTAAAACGTAGGTACATTTGTGAAATGCATCTACTATGTGTCTACTATCAACCTATGCTCATTTTTGCATGGTGCTAAATCAAACTGAATATAGCGTCTGCAATACTCCGCACTTAATACTGTGCAAGACATTGCGTGGTTTGTATTCCTGTATTACAAACTCTCAAAAATGCAATAACTTGAGAGAAGATATACATATATATATATATATATATATGTGTGTGTGTGTGTGTGTGTGTGCGTGTGTGTGTGAAAAGCCCATGATATCGCATCAAATAGATGCTGTCTAGTTTCGTTTGTTTCTAGCTCTTGGATGTGAAAACACATAGGCTATATACATTTAACGCCTCAAATCGTACAGTATTCTCCGTGTTGATGTTTTCGGCGAAGTTCAACAGAATCCTAGCGATTGGTATTTTATGGCTGAGGTAGCCTATTATTGTTGTAATATGCAGCGAGTGCGACACTGATGGATTCGCCAATGATGAGACAGACAGATGTTTAGGGCGGATCTTACGGCAGGCGCTGCAGTTAGATCCGCAGCGCACGCAGCGAGAGTGGGCTGAAATCGAATCCCGAGTTCTCTCATCCCCAAGCAAGCTTGGCACGCTAATCGGACAGGCTATTCTGTTTGTTTCAAACGGCTCCCTTCCCTTATTCAGGATTTAATTCTTTCTGTGGCCGGATATGTGATAAAGAGACCATCGACACTGCAACGGCATGGAATTGAACACATTTGTCAACACAAGGGGAATTTGACAACTTACCATTTTCTCGTTTGCAAGAAATTATTCGCATTTTCTGCTCTCGCGGTTGAATTTCCAGCAGAGAATAATAGACGAGTGCGGTTTCTCCACCGCTAAGGACGCTCTGAAAAATACGGACAACTTATCCACCTTTCCATTGAAAGTAGGCTATTTACGTTTTCCTGCAACTTGACAGGGAAAGGGCCAGAAGAAAAGGGAATAGCATTGAAAAAACACAAATATTTGTCAGGTTTGTGGATAGGTGCCAAATCTTGAAGGATGGGGTATTTGGAGAATGTTTATCTTGCCGTCAAAAACTGAGAGCATTCATTTTCCTTCTGGGATGAGAAAAGGGAACATTATTGCGGAATTTGTGCGTGACTCTTTTGAAGCGTAGAAACGAAAGAGTCTTGCTGCAGGGAAGTCGCCGTTGGTTTGTTGTTCGTGTTTTAAATACCCACTATCAACTAAACAATGAAGAGGGAAAGAAAGTTGTTTAGCAGCCAAGAATACGTTTGGCTATAGCTGTTGAATCATGTTCACAGAACAGCTTAAGCTCAGCAAGAGTCCATCCCCTTATTCTGATGTTCATTATCACAACAAGGGACATCCAATCAAGCACATATCTCATCGATTCCAACCGTGGATTGTGCAACGCATTTAGATAAAATAGCCGCTAGAACCTATGTATGAGGGACACATGCGTCCATCAGCTCAGAATTTACGGTCTTTTCTCTGGAACAGAAAAGCATATTTGTGTTTTCACTTAAGGCTTGGAATTGTTCTGAGACATGCTACACTGTAGTAGCTATTATCAAACCGCGAATCATTCACTGCTGTTTTTTAATGATCCGTATTGCTCATTTTAGGAACTGATTTCGCATGGATAAGTGTTCTAATATACAGATCAAGTAAGGGACATGTTCTCCAGTATATTTTATGCCGCGTATTCATACTTTCTGTGAAATAATAATGTTTTCAGGTAAAACAGTGGCAAGCTGCCCTACTATCATGTTCGCGATGTGTCCCAAACGTGGATAAGTCTCCATTATATTCATTTCGGAACGATATTACAAACAGTTCGACACGTCAACATCCTATACTAACAATCCTTGCCGTACAGTTGGAACAACGATGATAGCCTGCGGTAGGAAGGAACAAGCACGGTGCCCATATGACGCTGGTCTCTAACCGTCCGACATGCAAGGAGTTAATGTGACAGCGCTTGATGTTTTCCCGTTTGCAGACTTTGAGTGACGCGATCGTCTCGTTTTCCTCTAAGCTTGCCTGTTGCAGCTCCCAACGCAGAGTGTGGATCGCATTTAGGAGGGTTTTTCCACCGCACTACTGGTCCACTGTGATATCCACGTCGAGACGGGGGAGAAATACGCCTTTTTGTCAGATCTGCCTTTTTCTTCAGTCGGACTTTTTTGTTTGAAAACTGCCGATCTATGTCTGCCTCCTCAAAGCGCCCCAGGTGTCGTGTATGAAAGCGCCGCAATCAAAGGAGAGCGTAGCAGCTCGGAATCTCTGAGGCTTGAAGAAACTCTTCGGAGATCCCAAAACGAACATGCCACGGAGGAAACAGCAAGCGCCCCGGCGCGCAGCAGGTACGAAGATATTTTTCGTTCTCCGTTCTTTTTTCTCTCTTTTCATTTGCCGTTACCATAATGCTTATATAGGCTACATATATATATATAATTGTTTACATGTGTATTTATGTTTACGGGAATATATTTCGTGTTCAGGTGGAAGTGATAGGCTACTAACTAAAGGCTACTATTCCCCCTTTCTTGGCTAGTGGTGCGTAAGATTATTATTACCTAGCTATGATGTGTGATTTTATGGACCCGTTATTGTTGATGTTGATCTTTGCTATCCGAGGTATGACCATTAGCTTTTCTTTTATTATTAAGTTCCCTTTTACGAGAAGTTCGGCTTTGACGACAGGTCGTTGTGTGCTGCTGCTCTCATAACAATCGCAGGAGAATGCGACTTCTTGGAACTGATTGCCAGCGGATATCTAGTTAACGTTACATATCATATACGACGGTGCAGAGTCAACTTTGGCTTCGATAATCCTTTTCTTTTAAGTAAACTAATGTCTCCCCCTTCCCTCTTTCGGCCTTCTTCCCTCATTTGGGCTCATATTTTAACTCGAGATATATAAAGAAACGAAGGAAAAGGGAGCTCCTATGTCAGCTGACTGTCACGAAACTCTTTGATGCCCGCCTTCGCTGTTTTGGGGCTTTGTGCTCGAACATTTGATCACAAAATGTCAACTTTTGCTTTGCGCCTGGGTTCACTTTCTGTTTCGAGAAAGACTTAAAGATTAGTTCTCAGCCAACAATGAGAGTACGTGGACTAGAAGAGGCTTTCATGGACACTTGCCATCTTTGATTTGACGGCTGATTGATCGCCTGTCATCTGGTATGCCTTTGATCTATTCATTCCCGATAAACATCAATAAACCTCTTCCCATGGCAACCTCGGGCCTCGTGATGTCATGTCTAGTCTGACAACTACTCATTAAAATAACCTTAATTGCATCTTTTTTTTTTTTAACTCTGCCATGGCCAAGGGCCACATTAAAATACAGAGAACAGTCTGCTTTAACCATTTTAAAGCCAAGCGCTAACGACAATCATGACCTTATACTGCCATAATCTTATATAACTATAAGGTTAATACTTAGCTTAACTGCTCTCTTTTTTTCTACAATGAAATTACACATTTTGTAGGAGGATGTTTTTGTAGCAGATTATAGGAAAGTGTATGAAACAGCTTTTGTGCTGAGTTCTGGGGTTTAGTTGCCGATTATAAATAGATATCGTTTTATAAGACTAAAATAGATGAAGATACATTTTAAACTTGCGAGCACCTTGCTTGTTTTGAACTTTGGTCTAAATAAGTGAGGTCAGGCAAGGTCCCTATCTGTTGTAGATATGAGTGAATTCCATGCCATTTTACCATAGAGCTGGAGCCAAAGCTGGCTGACCTGGTGCAATTGCTTTTCCATTGCCTTACCTGCAACCTGGGGTGCATTCAATGCACGAAAGAGTTCAGCAAAACTAACAGTGCAAATCACATTGAAATGGAAACTGCTGAACTGAATGTCCAGGTGCAATATGCTCCTCGCCTATCAGAGAGCATGCTTGTTCTCAGTGTGTCATTTCAGAAATAATATAACCAATGCATACAGAGGAATGTAAATAATATCATGAGCTAGCTACAAAACTAATAATAATATAGCTGTTGCAATTTTATTTAAAATGTAATACAACTGAAGGCTGTGTATATAAAATAGTGAATTACCCTTAGGACCACATATACTGAAAAATGTATGCATGTACTAGTGTAAATCTTTGGATAAAAGCATTTGCTAAATGCCATATGTTATGTTATGAATGTACTCACGACAAACATGATGTTAAATGTCCTCTACAGAAAAAAAACATGTACAGCAGCAAAATTTGTGAAGCGCTCCGGACACTTTCCAGAGTTTCTGGTACTAAATTAGCCTCCTGTAAGTGGTAGCCAAGATGGCTGACACAATATTACATTAGCCCAGAAAGTTAAAGAGAACTAGCCTACCTCTCGGGGGAAAAGCTGGAATCAATTGTGAGTGAGCTGCTTGTTCGTGAGCAAAATCCTTCACAACATTGTGAAACGCTGCAGATACTGAGTGCACCCCAGAACTGTAGCTGATGACATCACTCTGAATGTTGGTGTCTGGCCAGATCTGAGACAACTGCCTGGACTTTGTTTCCAAGGCTGAGGTTTTGACACTTACGCACACTGAGAAAACTAGGCTCTGTGTTACTTCAAGCGTAAGGACCTCTGAAAGTTTGCTGTGATCGGTGAAGGTGGCGTCTCCGTCTTTGTAGCCTCATCGTTTTTTTTAGCTCCCATGAAGATGGTAGAAGCGTAGTTATGCCGCCCACAGACTCCACCCACAACTAAATAGTGCCTGAACTGTGAACGCTAGCAGCCTGAGCTAAAACGGGTTAGCACCACAAAAAAAAGATTATTGACAATCACCTGGAACTTGAACCAAGTGAGCTGGACTGGTACCAGCTTTGCAGTATCGAGGGGCTAATTTGTCTTTGTGAATTGATTGGGATTCAATAAAGCAAAAGACCTGAGAGAAACATGATTCAGTGTATGAATTGGTTTAAGACCAATTGTTTTTGTTTTCTATTAAGCCTACTTCATTGGTGTTGCTTGCAGATTGTATCTTAGGTCTTAGGCATTTTGAAGAGGTTGATAATCCAGGAAAGCGGCAAAGCTTCTTGAATGTATACCCCTTAGGCACAAAACCTGCAAAAAAAATAAAAATCTGTTTCTATGAAATACTAAGCATTTAGTAATGGCTGTTGTCATAACGTGGAATGTTTACTTGCATAGAAACACTCATTCTGTGTTGACGTGCATATGGAGAGCTCATATATATATATATATATATATATATATATAAACACTGGTCTAATCGGGAGCCGGAAGAATGGTTTGCTCAATCAAAATGACCCGTCAAAACAACTTTGTCTCATATTTGATTTAACTGGCTCCCTTCTGACAAACGCATTCATCAATAGCTTTAATGGTCAATCAGAAGTTGGCAGACTGAGTGCTTTCATCCTTTTTTCCATACATTCACCGAGGCTTTACTTTATCAAAATGCTTACGCCTAATGGACAGTCTCTTGGGACAGATTGGGGGTAAGGGGTGGGCATGAAGAATGACTGAAATGCTTCTTATTGGAGACGAGCGAAAAAGGAAGGCTTTTGCTCTTTTGATGGCCGGACGGGGACAAGGGAGAGAGCAGAATTTAAGAGGCGCTGCAGCTTCCTGTATTTTTTTATTTTATTGCCCCCCATCCCAGCCTCTCCTCTCAACTCTCCCGCCCACGCCTCTGCCCCCGCCCCCCTTCAGCCGGCCCCCACAGCTGCAAGTTATAAGGGTCGTGACTGCTCTGTGGTACACAAAGAGTGACGACAAATTGATTGCTTTGTAGTGATGGAGAGAGCAAGGAAAGATGTCAGAAAGATGGGCTTTGATGAGGAACTTTGGGAAACTCAGTCCCCTGCAACCTTGAGAATTTTACAGGAAAAATCTCCCTCCCTCTCTCACACTGCATCCCCCCTCACTTTCCCTTCTCTCTTTCTTTCTCTCTACCACCCCCCTCTCTCAATCTGAAAGGTCTGCTCAGCCATATAAAAAGAAAAGTTGTTTTGCCAGCTTCATCAGTGTTCACCTAATTAGCTGTAAACCTGACGGGTCCCTGACAGCTCTAATGATTGGAGCTGACAGCTCCCCGTGCTGTCATACAGCCGAATAAGGTTTGCAGCTAGTTTGATGTAATGAACTTGATATTACACCGTCCCACCTGTCTTTAGTTGCGCATTAACTAGGTTTGCCGGTGCAGGTGAAAAATGGCTTCTGGTAGCTGGGTAATCATGAACTAAAGGGTGGGAGTTAAATTAGCCAACAGCCTATGAGCCCCGACAGTAGTGCCAGGGAGGGGTGGGGGGAGGGGTGGTGGTTGGATCTGCACTCAAAAAATCCCTTCTCTCCGGATGGGCCTTCGAAAGAGTCTTCTTCCTTTGCAGAAGTCAACCAACAAAAAACAAAGCAACTGCTGGTTATTTTATTTACTTTTAGGCCTCGTTGGCCTGGCGCTAATAAAACAACCACAGTGTCTCGATTGTGGTCTTCAGAGTTTGCAAGGCTGCAAATATTGATATTTTGGTGTGTATCATCACTTCACACCTCAAATGTTTACCCCTTCTGCATGTAGGATGTAAAATACTATTGCAAGTAGTTTGCGGAAAAGTTTCAGATATTTTGTGTGAGCATTGTATTTAGTTGGGGTGGTTGTGTTAAGGCGAAAACAAAGGTTGACAACAAAAGGGAAAAGGTAACATTTCCTTCAATTGGCTCCTCACAGTGAAAGACAAAGTGCATTGCGATTAGATTGAGTCTTGGCCTCGGTGATATTATGAGGCCACTTTGGTTGCTTTTGTTTATTTTCTTGTACGAACTCCCTGGTCTTCAGTACGGCCATCTGTGCTGAGTGCTCAAAGTTCACCCATCATGCTCTTTGGCTCCGCAGTCAATATCCATATCCATCAGCCCCCTCAGTTTGGTCCCCCCGAACCTCCCCCACGCCAGAGTCACTGGTGTTGGGGCCTACTCCGGATTACTGCCCCGCACAGAACTCCAACTCACTGCATTCCTGTCTCCTCGAGTCCCCCCACTCCATAGCCAGCTGACTGCACGATTAGTCATGGCCATCTTCTGTCTTTTTACGGTGAGAACTGAACAACAATGAAGGGGTTTAAGAGCAGAGACAGAAGAGAAAGAAAGAAAGAAAGTTAGAAAGAAAAAGTAGAAGGAAGGGGTTAGGTAAGAAAAGAAAACGGGCAAACCTAAGGGCCAGAGAACATTTCCTTGTGGGCCTTCTGGTGGATAAACAGGATTGTATTTTTTTGGGCTCACGTTAGCTTGACAGCTGTCAGTTAGGGCTCTCTTGGTCTCCCGGGCCACGTTTTATAGCAGACGGCTGAGGCTGTCATCCTCCTCACAGTTCAGCCTTGAGCGATATGGGCAGTGCAGGAGTCAATAACTGATGCATCAGCAGTTAGTCCTTAAATCTGCTCACAAGGCAGCAAGCATCCTCGTCTCTCTTTTTCTCATATTATCTCTCTCTCTCTCTTTCTCTCCCTCTCTCCAAACCTCTCCTTCTCTCCAGTTTTACCAACTCTTGGCGATTGTATCGCCAGATCTACGCCTGCTGTGTCGTAGAAGTGTTTATGCGCGCGAGCCGTCTGTTTTATTTACCGAATCAAAAAGGCAACATCTGTTCTATGTGTGTTTTATCATACCAGAGTGCGAAAAAAAAATGAACAAAGCATTCAGTAAACATGCAAAATTTCCCTCAGAATAATCTCAAAACCTCACCCCCCAGCTTCTTCTGTTGACAAAAAGACACGTTTTTAGAGGGCAATCGCCTGACCGTTTGCACTTAAGATTTAGTAAAACTGCCCCAACTCTCAGTTTTCCCTGCTCCCTTGTGCTCTCTCTCCCTCTGTCCTTGCCTGAAGAGCGTTTTGTGAAGTGGTTATATTGAATTGCGAGGACAGCCGGGTTAGGGAGAGTGCAAGATGAGGAAATTCACATGAGACAAGCTCTAAGTCCCGGGCTCTGGCTCTTAAAGGCCTTTGAATATAAATTGCATTAGCATGGCGGTGTCCCACTTTGCTTTGCTCTTACATTTATGAATGACATAAAATAGTTTCATATTTCTGTTGGTTTAGAGAGCATTGCGTGTTATTGTTGGTACTGAGAACGTTCAGGAAGACAGAAAATCTCTCATCTCTTAGTTTTCTGTGGCATTGCCTTTGCTTTGAGTGCATTTGTGTGCGTGTTTATCTGTCTGTCTGTCCATGTGTGCGTGCTGCTGCGTGCGTTTGTATGTAGAATATTGTTATTATTACATGTTTTCGTGATGAATCGTATGCCTTGTGTGCACTGCAAACTCTGCCTGAACTACAATCTTCTTGCAATTTGAATCATGAAATGGTTTTGGGAGAGTGATAGAGTGTTGTGTGTCAGTGATGCTGTGTGTTTGAAAGCAGGGCAGGCAGAGGTCCTGCAGCTCTGTAGCCCTTCCTGCCTCTGTCTCTGGGGGGAGGATTTATAATTACATAATCAATGATCATAAGTGCTGTTCCCCCAGTGATTAGGGCGTAATGGTGTTATTTAATATGCCGCAACTTTCTTGTTTATTTCAGAAAGTGATGAGTCAGATCACGGCAGCGCCACTGCTGCTGGGAGAATGATCCCACTGTCGCTGCTGTGTGAGGTCTGGGTTCGTTGTTGTACTGGAACTGGGGGGGCGGGGGCTTTGAAAGGAAATTGAAAGGATTCTGTCATCATCTTCACCACTAAAATATGTATGTATATACTGTATGTATACATACAACTAAAACAATGTGTCCTTCTCTCTCTGCCTGTGTGTCTCTTTCTCTCTCTCTCTCTCTCTCTCTCTCTCTCTCTCTCTCTCTCTCTCTCTCTCTCTCTCTCTCTCTCTCTGTCTCTGTCTCTGCATTGTGGGTGGGGCATTGTTTGGGTCCTCTTTCTGTGGACTCAGGCCTGATGCTGCCAGGATGGCTTGAGTTTGGCAGGGTCTAGGCCACACTGGCAGCCATCAATAACACCCTCCCCCCAAATATGTGACAGCAAGACAGTTTATGATGGCAGCTGTGATGAAAGGGCTGGGAACTATATACCCCCCCTCCCATTCTAGTAATCAGGCCCAACGCTGGCACCCCTCTGAACCCTGACAGATTTTTCCCTTTCTCTCCCTCTCTCTGTCTCTCAACTCTGACCGCCTCTTCTTTTTCTCTTCCTCTCTGTCTCTGTCTGAACTCTGACCGCCCCTTCCCCTTCTCTCCCTCTCTCCCCATCTTGACTGCCTCCTCCTCCTCTCTCCGTCCGGTGCAGGACTGTTTGGGATGGCCCGTCTTTGTTCTTGTTCTTGATCTTGATCAGTCTCAGATGCTGCCCCTTGTTTTATTTTCTTTTTCTAAAATGAGTGGAGGAGAGGAAGTCAGGAAATGAGGGGTGTTGGTGGTCCTCTTGCAGGGGCTGTTGTTGTTCACCCATGTTTGTATAGTGTGTGTGTGCGCGTGCATGCGTGTGTTGTGCTTAATATAATATATATAATATATGCCATTTAGCAGATGCTTTTATCCAAAGCGACTTACGGTTGTGAATGTATACATTTTTCAGTATATGTGGTCCCAGTGGGAATTGAACCCACAACCTAAGCGTTGCCAACGCCATGGTCTACCTAATGAGCCACACAGGGGCTGTGCTTACATACATTCTGCATCTGTGTATCTTGTGTATTTACATGTGTGTATGTGTATGAATGTGGGTCCTTGTATGTTGTCATGTGTTTGTGCATTGTGTGTATGTTGTGTGTGTGTGTGTCAGCGTCAGCGCAGCATGTATGGGAGCAGGCAGGTGTGAGGGTTAAAGCCGGCGCTTGCGTTGCGGGTCTGTCGCTAATTAAT